>JASSRZ010034089.1:0-18984 GCA_032164315.1 Malacoctenus gilli | reverse complement strand
ACACACACACACACACACACACACACACACACACACACACACACACACACACACACACACACACACACACACACGCGAGGAGGTCCAATTACAAACGTCCCACGTCCTGCATTTGGTTCAGACATGGAGGTGAAAATGGGAACCTCAGAGCTTGATGTTGCAATGTTCCTTGTTTGTGCTGTAAACAAACCTGGTGAAGGGAAAGACTGGTGCATTCAGTCGCAGAGGTCTGTTCCTTTTTATTGTGCTATTTCTGTCTGGCTCGTGCCTCCTTGAAACACCAGTTCGTCCCACCAAGCAGTGAAGATAGGTACATACCCAGGCACTTGTACTCTCTGAAGGAGTCGGGTGGACACTGGCCGAACAGAATGAAGGTGTGAAAACATTCAGTTTCAAGTTTTGAGTCAGATTTTTGTTTCACACTCTCAAAACAAACATAATCACCTTGAAAGAGAGCATTTTCCTGCTCATTTCAACGTGTTTGTGTCCTAGTTCAATGGTACGTTCTTACTGGTTCCATTGGCTTTATTTTCTCGGAGGCTTTTTAGTGGTGTTTTATGAATAATACAGTACTCAAAGCTTTTCATCCAAAGAGTAAAGTTATAATGGTGAGCTCAAATCAGAGCGATATACCCTAAGCATAATGTAGTCCAAGTTTGCCCAATGAAAATACAATCAATATTTAAGACCAGTTCAAAGTCAGACACCGCACTAAAAGAACGTATGTTGGTGAAATAAAGTGGGAATGATTCACACGCTAAATTTCTTCCTTGGCGGTAATGGCCTCCCAGATGAAACAAGTTAGTGGTTGGATTCCTGAAAGTAAAATTAAAAAGAGCAAGTTATCTGATTTGGATCTTCAAAAGGAGTCCATCCAAAGTGCATCCACCCCCTGAGAACCGTGGGTCTCCTCTCCGCCTGTTACCGGTGACACGCCTTGACCACGTTGCACTGTTTACGGAGCTGCCAGGTAGCTGCTCAAAGTTCAGGGCTCTCAAGTCAACATCCTCTCACATCGCGTCGGGGATTGTTGCGTCTTCCCGCGCCTTCGCTCATGCGTGTTGATGCAGGAAGCCGATTGTTCAACACTTGTTGGCTCTTTCGCTGCTCCTCTCCATCGATATGCTCTTGGAGATGACTGTACATTGCAGCCACAGTGATCCTTGCGGTTTCATTTGAAAGGAAAGTCCTCAGAGCTGCATCAACATTGCTACATTATGGTAATTGTTGTTATTTTTAGCATTAGATTGAAAAATAGGACGACCATCATGCATGAGTCACACTTGCAGGGTTAGTTTTGTTATTTTGAATGCAACACGTGGATGTGATCAGATTCCCTCTGCACTGATTTTTCAGTATCTTCATATTGTTATTATTAATAATAGCAAATCATGAATTTTTTTGCATCGGCAAATTTCTTTTTTTTTCATTGACTTGCTAAATGAAGGAAAAATCCCCCCCAAATACCACCCAAACCTTCACTCAAATCCACTCGCAGCTAGCACAGGAAGCCTCTGGGTGTGCAGTATGCAGCCCGTGGGCCCAAACTGCCCCGCAATAAGGTGGAGTTTTACCCGCCCAGGACGACCCTGGAAAGTGTCGAGTAGAAACAACAAAGACAGCTTCAGTAACACGTCATGACAGTAACTTTGATCACTGGAATTGTACTGTTGGAGCAAGGGGAATATAGCTTCATAAAAAAATATGTTCCCACTTATCTTCACAACCGAGTCTGCAAACTGAGGTAACAGTGAAACTTAAACATAACATTTCCAAATCTTGACTGGTTTGTTAATGTTATTTTTGCAATGGTGATTAAAGTGTCTTTTTTTTTCCTTCTTTTGTTGCTTGGACCAATTAGAAAAATTAATTAGGGGCTCTGTCGAAATTTGTTCACAGCTACTCACAAAATCAATAAATGACAGATCTTTAAACAACAAAATTCGATTTATTCAAGTGATGAATAGCCACTTTTCTATACTTTTTTATATTACCCTGCTAATGGCTCTTTCCACTTATACTGTGAGCGGGACTCAAGCCAAAATTTACTGGGTTTGAATGTTACCTGGCACTTGGATACCAAAGTTGTGAACGGTAAATAAAATATGCGAGCTGTTACATTTTCAGCGTCCAGGTTTTTTTTTTTTTTTACTCTTGGTTGACCAAGCGATATGCTGTCATCTGTATCGTGTCCACTGCATCGTGGAGCGCGCTAAAGAGCTTGGTTGCTTTGTCACCTGCCATCACTCTGAGGCACCCATCGGAGTTCAGCACTTCACGTGCTCTCTTTTTATACGGCTGCTCTTATCCACGGTTCCATCGGGAGGACGAGCGGTGATGTCTGTGTGACCTGTGACCTCGACTTTGACCACAAATTAACAACAGGTGATTGTTGTTTTTCCACCGTCAAACGGCAGGACACAGGCCACGTGTTTGACCCCGCAACTTAACAGCAACTTGACAGCAGCAACTTAAACAAAAACAAGCTAAAACTTTCTTATATTTAAATATTTCATGGCAAAATTTGCAAACTTAGCTGCAGCTTCGTAGAAAGGAAAGAAATCGAAGAAAGGTGCGTCGTCCAAAACTTTGGATTGCGTGAATGAGCGCTGAAGCACAGATGCTTTGCTTTGCCTGTGTGCACAGAATCACCATAAAGTCTCAGTAAAGGTTTGCAGTTGCTCTCATATGGTTCAGCTGATGCTGCAGAGGGGAAAGCAGACAAACAAAGGGATAAAAAAATCAAAGGTTGAGAAATAGAGGTGGAGAAAAACTGGCAGCTGTTCCTGCAGTTGGGGCGCCGCGCTGAGACGACACATCGGCAGATTTGCTGCGGTGACGCGCCGGCTCACGCAGTGACGATGCAGACGCCACGGCCGCGGTGGAGATTTATCAGCAGACTTCAATCGCTCATGCGAATCAAGACAAAACGTGGCAATAAGCACCGCTAAATACAGCCCAGCTTTGATTTGTGCATCACAGCCGGATTGCTATAGTAACAGTGCAGGAGCTCTGAAAGGGATTGTGAGCCATGACCCGGCACACCAAACTGGCATGTAAGGCATTATTATTACAAAGAGGAGAGACTCTGAGAGAATGAAAATGCTTTCGGAGGCCTGGTGTGTGCAGGGGGAAGAATAGCTTTGGAGATATAAGTTGAGTCTAGTAGTTGGGGCACAAAAGTATTCCATCTTTACGGAAATACAGCCAATGGGGGGAGGAAGGGGGAGCACGGAGGCCCCCCTTTATGAAATGCTGTACGAGAGCAACGCTGATCGGCTTCGCGTTCGTACAGAAGCTGAAATCTGCGCAGCGGACGAGCGCGTGCATGTCGACCCGCCTCGCATCCCCTCCCACATTTAACCTTAAGAGGTTGATGCGGAGCAGCTCATGAATAACAATGGCTCTGTGATTGTTCATGGGGTGTTGGGACAAACAGCCGAGGGGGGTGGGCGTGGAAAAAACAAATCGTGGTTGTGTGTGGTGTGACACGGAGGAACACAAACAGCAACACAAACAGCGGGTGGAGAAACTGGGATTGGTCGTATGTTGTCCCTGTGATTTAGGCTGTCTGGTACAATGAAGAATCGGCATCCCAGGGTCATGACCTCCAAGCTTGAATTGGGTCACATATATGAAATAGTAAATATATATACTGATTTCTTCTTTCCATATAGGGTTGATGGCTCTGATTTAACTCTTTAAATCTATTCTATTCCAGCTTGTGTTACAGCTCTGGGTTGTAAAAATTAGACAAAGGTGCCTGTGCGTATGTCTGTGTGTGTGCGTGCATTCATGCGTGCGTGCATGTATGTGCAGATTTTTGTTTATGTGTGCATGTGTGTGGTGTTTGTGTGTATTTTTCTTTGTGTGATTGTGTTTTATGTTTGTGTGTGTGTGCTCACGTGTGTGTTTTTCTTTGTGTTTGTGTGTGTGTTTTTTGTGTGTGTGTTTTTCTTTGTATGTGTGTGTTTTTCTTTGTGTGCTGGTGTGTGTGGTGTCTGTGTGTATGTTTGTGTTTTTTGCTTGTGTTTGTGTGCTTTCTTTGTGTGTATGTGTGTGTGTGTGTATTTGTGTGCGTGCGGGTGTGTATTTAATACAATTCACCAATCATCATCACAATACAAGTTAGTTGCTGATTGGTTTGTAAACAAGTTTCCTCTGTTTGGGTAAAACGGTCTGGGTTTTTTTTTCATTTGTTTTATTGTAGTTTTATTGTTCAGTGTCTAGTTTGTCATGTACGACACTTTTTCTCTGGCTGGACTGATTTTTGTCACGATCTAAATATCATGTAGAGTTGCATCCTGGAATCCTGAAGGCCGTGGTGGTGATTAAGCGATAACCTTGTAAAATAGCTCTGAAAACATAAACACCAGGAGCCGTGTCACCGTCTGATTTGCATAAATTTTCCTGATTGCTGCGACAGTGACGGAGGTGTGAATTTCATTTGTGGCCGCAAACTCCTTCTCGAAGCTTCCTCCATTGCTGGCACAATAGATCATCTTGAAATTAGCTTTAAAAACAAAGGCGTTGCGAGCTGTTAGCTGGGAGTCGTGTGCATATATTTGCCTGATTGCACAGTTAAATGAGCTGCAACCACCATGAGTCAGGTGTTGATGCGGCGCTGTTTCAGTTCCTTTGTATTGTCCCTGCATGTGTTCCCAGAGTGTTGGGAGACGTTATCGGCTCGTGTATGGTAGTCTAAATCAAACCCCGGTCGCGTTCCGAGACTTTTACTGATGCAGTTTGGATTCAGACACAGAATCCCTCCTGAGGAAACAACTGGGGATGACACGTGCTTCCAAAAGGTACGATGACAAAGTTCATGCAGTTTCGTTTTGTCCCAAAAACAGATTGAACTTATTGTGACAGGAGGACCGTGTGTGTATTTGTGAGTGTATCATCCACAAGGGGGCAGTATTTTTGTAACCCAACCGTCTTTTGGCCCCCATGTTCGCTCTTCTGTGCATATTTTATCTCAATGTTTATATTTTTTTTGGGGTGATTTGAACTGAAGCCATCTCCTTGGACCAGACCGACAGCCAACGGACATAAATGGGCATTAGGCTGTAAATTAATACCATAAAATCTGGACATGGTTTGCATGTTTGCGTCACATTCACTCATAGACCTATGGTGACACCTGTGATGCAAGGTGGTCACACACCATTGGGAGCAACCTGGGCTTCACTGTGTTGCCCAAAGATACTTTGACACAGGGACAGAACATGATGGGGACTGAACCACCAACCGTTCTGTCTGGGTTTGGCAACAAGTCGATGGCGGTAATAAAAAAGCAGAGGAGGGGGCTTGCAAAACCTGATGCCATGATAGTTGCAAAGCTGGATCGAGTACTTGCCAACCACCTCATCACCACAACTGTGTGGTGGCCTGAAACCCCCTGAATGCTGCCCAGGAGCCCCCGGATGTGGCAGCTTACTGTTGCGTTGAGCTGAGGTCAATAGGGTGTTAAATGGGTAAATGCAGAATAGTTATTTGCCCGACATGTTATAGAAAGGAAGATTTTGCAAAACAAAGAAGCAAGAAACAAATATGTTGTTGATTTTTTCAATTTTCCCTACAAAGTCTTACAAAGGTGCCTGAACTTTGATGTTTTGGCTGACTTCTGTGCCCAGTCAGAAATCCCAACTCACAATCGTACTCACAACTTGGAGTAAAAGGAGCCGAAATGGTTTATTCATGAAGCGTCTTCTTACCACATGTGTCTGTGGACAAGTGGACAACGTTGGAAAAGGTCAGCAACGGCGAGAAGTCACGCTCTGCCCTCAGACACAGTTGGGGGAATGAAGAACACCAAGCCTGCCATCTATCTGCAGTCCCGCGTGCGTGCGTGTGTGCGTGCGTGTGGCACAGAAGAGCATTTGGTTTTGGATGCCATCGTGCTATAAATACATGGCGAGCGAGCCGGCATCTGTAAACATCAGAGCGCCGCCGCCGCCACACCACCTTCCTGCCTCCCTGCTGCTGGAGTCGGAGCTCCTGAGTCTGTGTGGCGCTCCTGCCCCACTGACTTACTGTGTAGCATTAATTAAAAGTACAACATCAGCGCGTAATTAGGGTTTTTATGGATGTCGGGGGGTCATAACTTGGACCGTCAGAGGGCTCCAAACTTAGTTTTAATGTGCCCGCTGAAGTTTAACGACATGCCACCTGTGCTGCTGTCAGAGTCCCCCCCCTAACACACACACACACACACACACCTGCAAATGTATTGAACGGAAACACGAGTCCTATGGATGTTGGAACCAAAATCTGCTTTTGGCGCTTCACATACCTACTCAGGCCCCGGAGACGAACTCCACATGAATACATGAACATAAAAAAAGACAATTTTTATCGCAAGGAGGGGGGCTGTAACTCAGGCAACGTGTCCCATCATGATGCTTTTGCATGTTTACAAAGAGTACACTAATGTCCCCCCGATGTGCATTACTAACTTCATAATCGTTAACCTTTCTGAAGTTTTGGGGGTTTGTAGTTTGACGCCACACACAGTTTCTCCCCTTCAGCGGCCCACATTTACCTGTCTTTGTGTCGTCTGTGCATTTAGGGTCAAGCAAATGCCGCCATTTTCATGTGGAGGTGTTCAGAAACACCCTGGCTTGAGTGAATATCCAGGGTCATGAGACCATTTAGCTCAACTGTGACACATTGGACAAGTGAAGCCTGATAACGAGGAGGAACGCAGGTAAACTAATCTGGCTTTACAGAACAATCCAGAGGAGCTGATGTAAACAAAGGTGGACACAGCCAACGGAGACAAGAACACCAAAGAAACTCTCTGTGTGGACGGCGGGGGGGGGGGCGCTGAGTTGATCTATTCTGAGGTTTGGGTGCTTCAAAAGATCCACAGGCTTTTTGTGCATGGACACTTTCGGGGTCCGAGTGACAGCGGCGATGTCAGCGTGAAAGTCACTGCTGTAGTTTTCCCTCCTCTGAGCTCGGTGGGAGATTTGTGACGCTCAGTGTTGTTTGTCAGCGACGGTGACACCGAAGCGCCTCTCACTCCCAGCCGAGGCGGTGATTCCTCACATTCCCCAACAAAATACCTTTCATGCTCAACTCCAACATGCCGACACCGTGTCTCTTGGCTTGGGGCGCAGATGGGAGGGACGGCACTCAGAGGCCGGCGCGTTAGTCACAACACAAAGTAATGCTCGGTCTCAGCGCCGCGTAAAACACACTAATCCCTCTTCATTACTAGAGCAGCACAGTGGCAGTTTTGGCAGCCACCTCTTCAAAGTGCTCTTTTTCTGAGTCGTCCCGCTGTATCACTAATGTACAATAGCTTCCCACAAGCGCCGCCATCACTAATTCAGATGCTGCATTATTTCTGCCTGAGTTGGCAGTTAGCGATTAATGAGATACTTTTTTTTTTCAAAGGTGTAACTTTTTCAGACGGAAAGTCCAGAATGAAACAACTCTGGTATCGATTTTCTGCACACACACCCCCCCCCTCCTCCTCCCGTTATTTGTCTTTCTTCTCAATTTTGTCATTTCCTTTCAAGTGGCAGAATAAAGAAGCGTCTTTGATATCCACCCAGAAAAACATGAGCATCTGGGAGATGCCGAGAAACAAAACAGCATTTGAATTATTTGCCTTTGAAGCTCTGTTCGCGAGCACTTTCCGGGTGTCAGCCAGCGTGACCCGTACCGCGTCTCCAAACTTTGTTGTCGGTACAACAAAGTCCCTGTGCTTTTGCCCAGCCCCCCCTCCCTCTCATATGCATGCGCGCTTTGTCAACTTGCTCGGGTGACAGGTCAGTGCGACGGACAAATACATATGGGTTAGCTTGTCCATGTGTTAGTGGAAAATCGCTCGATTTCCCGCCTTGCGCCCCTGAATGTCGGTGGACACATCTGGCGCCGACGTCACAGACCTCCTTCGTTTGGGCGGGAACATCATTTGCGAACGGTGGGCCCGCCGCTGCTCCTGTGATAAACTGATCACAAGCCTGAAGAGGACCACCAGATCAAAGGCAACATTTGCTCATTCGAGCTGTATTCAGAGGACCCTGGGAATAAAGACATCTAGAAGCTGCAGTGGGATTCGACGAGACAGAGGTGGAAACTGACTTTTAGGCATTTATGTTAGCCTGTGTGGATTCAGTCTGGAAGCAGTGGGGGAAAAAAAGAAGAGCGGCATCAGACAATCTCTTGTACCAGATTTTCTCTTTTGTTTGGAGGCAGACACGGGGAACCGCAGTGTGATTATCATAGGTGGCTGGTTTCTACTGGCAACATCAGAGCCTCTTTGGAAGCCCTTGTGCCGCTCACAAGTGTTCGGTTATTGTCCTCATCACGCGTGATTGTTCTCATTCGATACCAGGAATCTAAACCTGGAGGTGTATGTGGAAAAAAAAAATTGCATGTTTTCAGCCAGCTGTGTGCTGTGTGTCCAAACAAAGCGACACCCTGCTAATTAAGTGGGAAGCTACTTTTTCTTCTCTCTCTTTTTCCTGCTAAATGTGCTGGAAGGTCAGATTCGTTGGTCAAATCAGTCATCCCTTTGAGTCACTTAGTGTTTCTGGCTTTGACAAAAAAATGTGCTATCTTGGTAGGGGTTTAAGCCCCCCCCCCCCAATAAGGTCTCAAACAGGTTCTACGAGCTGTTTTAAAGTTCCTCGTGATACTGAAAAAGCACGCGAAGCACAAGATGACTGACTCAAAGTGGTGCCAACCTGGATAGAGGCTGGGGGCGTTAGCGCCTCGTGATGGGGTCTTAGCTTTAGTTATTTCAGTTCAATAAGCGGGGATTTCTGAAAGAGGAAGCCTTTTTTTCCAGACTGTTCTAGCAACTTTAGGTAAAATTCAAGCTTGAGGAGACACAGTCGTGGCCTGCTTCCTGTACAAATACAGTTGTGGTCCCATCGATGATGGCACAGGGGGCTGCTTACTCAGTTAGCCGACAAACACAACACACCTTCCACTTGCAAAGCTAACTGTTTCTTTCTTCAGATAAACATGATTAAACCCTCAGTTTTGATGTGGCTTCTTAGAGCTAGTTTCCATTGCCGTGGCAACTCTGCAGTCATCGCTGGCACACTCTCCGGGCTCGTGTTGTCTCCTCGCGGTCCAACGCACGGCACGCACCCTCCTCCCCTCCATTAGCACACAACGGGAAACAGATTTGTCGCATCCGTCATGAGTAATGGATCTGGTGGATCTGCAGTCTGACTCCGGCTTGATGATTTGTTGTGTTGTTTCATTAGGCTTTGGGAAAACAAGTGGAAATTAAGTGGAATAAATGAAAGACGGCAGTCGCGGCTGGTGACAGTGGCGAGGCGTGTTGTTAATGACTGAAAGCGCCTTCATTTATAAGCAGCATGCTGAAACAGTCATTACACTTTTTTCCCCCCACCGTCCCCCTCATAATAACTGCAAACGAAGAATAATGACCATAGCACAATTTCCCTCCTAATAAATGCGCATTTCTTTCCAAAGGTCATCTACTTAGTGAGAAATGTTGAGGCGGGGTGACCTCCTGGTGCAGCTCTGAACTCTGTAAATCGGTTGCTGGAATAATGCTGACGCCAGAGATGTCCTGCATTGCTGCACTCTGAGCTTTTTTTCCCCCCACTTCCTACAGACATTGTGCATATGATAACTGCTCCTCCCCCCTCATATTCTCATGCAAATGGGAAACAGAGGAAAACTTGCTTTTAACGGCAACCAAACAATACCTCTAACCTCTAACAAAACCGATCAATACAGAATAACCAAGCAGGTGATAGTCTTTTTTTAGAACCCATATGGTTCAACTGCCGCAGGTCCAGAGGACCTTTAGAATGATGGGTGAACCAGAGATGGCCACCCAGCACTTTGTCCCAGTCCGACCCGCTGGCTGTTTAGTTAGCCAGTCGCTACATTGATCATGTGTCATAAGCGTTGTTCTGTCACCGCTTTTGCTGCCCGTGGAGGTGGTTCAGTGGGTTATGAACAGCGCTCAAGGTGTTGCTACTGTGTTTTCATGGCAACAGTTCAGTTTGACTGTGAAATCAAATGATGTTAAGCTTAGCATGCATTGACTCTGTACTGGTCAGTGCCAGGGCAAGTGTGACATGACTCTTTTGTAAACCAGAGACCAACTATTGTCTCAAAAAGAGACGCATGGAATAATTTTCCTTTTCCTTGCTGTTAAGGTTGCACTACACCCACTCCCCACCTCACCCCTGTCCCCCCTTGAACCCTGGAAACTTATTTTTTTAAATCACAGTTTGTTGGTTAAGTTTACAGCAGTTACTGTTTAGCTGAGGCTGTGTCTGACTGCCAGTCCCTAAATTTCAAGTCAACAGACCGCAAATCGTCTTGGTAACAGTCGCTCTGAAAGTGCAGCCTTACTCCAAAACGACCACATGTGATCCTTTTCTGCTCTCCAAGCCAGTCAGTTTGTCAAAAGTTGAACATTCACCAACAGTCGAACACTCAGCAAGTGTGTCTGTCTGTGTTTACAGCAGCACTTATTAACTGTGCACAGCTGATTCCTAATTATCCCTCCATAACAGAGCCAGATGTTGGCGCTCGGAGAACTCCGATGCAACCATGGAACCCGCAAGGGGGCTCGGCTTCGCCCGTCTGCTGCTGTCTGTCCTGGCAGGTTGAGCTCGGGCGCTGCAGCCATTAGTGGCGGTCAGCAGCTGGCGGAGCATCGGCTCCTCGTGCCCCCCCCCGACCCCGTGTCACCCCTGCTCGCCCGGGATGCATGTAGATGAGCCGGGCCTCGCATGCGGCGCGAGGTCATGGGGATCGCCGTCGTTAGAGGTGGAGGTCAAAGCGCTGTAATGACTTCCATGCTAAAAAGGCTGCTCGTTGTCAGCGAGCGCCACAGGTCATCAGATACATCATCATCACCGTGGGACCGGCTATTTACTCTGGCCAGACAGTGTCGGTAGCGCGCGGAGCGCCGGGTAACACTGCGGGGTCACACCTCGATTTTTACTCTAATTACACTGGAATTAAACAGGAGGCTATTAACCACAGGTGACCTGTACACCACCGGGAAGGAAACCTCTGCACTGCCGGTTCAATACGGTACCGACACAGGAAACACTTTTGTACTAACTTGAAATACTTTCACAATGTTTCAGGACATATGGTATTTAATCGGTACACTTCCAGTATATGTTGGCCAATGACTATAGAGTGGACAAACCCCGACAAAGGAACTGTTCCATTGAGTTGAATGACTTAGGAGGACCTTAGTTAGTAAGTTAGTTTTACTTACACAGTTGCGTTTCCCATTTGTCTTCTCACATTTCCGGTGTCTCACATTTCCAGCATCTCACATTTCCAGCGTCTTTGTTTTGATTTGAACTTGAACTGCTCAGCAATGTGTCTAAGTGACTAACACAGTGGTGTGACTAATCGACTGGAATCCAATTCCACAGTGTTTCCCCTGTTCTTGAGTGTAGAATCTGCTTTTTGCGTTGAGAGCGAAGGTGTGTGTCCCCGTGTTTGCCTCAACCGGTCGATTGGCATTCTGTGGGTGGTCTCTGAGGTCAAAAGGTTGGTCAGTACAGCAGTAATAGGAGTTGTTTGCTGCCTGGGATTGTGTGCAGATGTGATCGTACCAGAGAGTGACGAAGTTCTGGTTTTCCTTCACCCCTGTTGGCAATCGGAGGGTCAATAACTTACAGCAAGTTAAATTGTGGAACTGGTTCTTTAATTCTGACCGGTTAGGTGTTCCGACAACCCGCAGAAAGCAGTAAACCAAGCTGACCGGGCTTGATGGAGCCCGGCACCAATTCTGGATGCTGAGCCGGCAGAGTCAATGCCTTGGAGCAAGCACGCTTGAACAGCTCTCTGGTCTTTGTTGGTATTTGAAAAGTGATTAAGATTGAGACGAGCCAGAAGTTTTGAATAGCTTCTGTGGTATGTGATTTTTTTTTTTTTTTTTTTTGCCTGTGCAGTGATCAAGTTCAATTTTGAGTGTGTGTTCTGTGCTCTTCACATAACACCAGAGAGGAGAAGGCTCCAGCTGTCATGATCCCTGCAGTTTCTGTTGGTTTTTCGTGTCTCTTCAGGCTCTTTTGTCTCCTCCTCTCACGGTTTTTTTCATGTTTAACTTTCAGTCCATTTTTTCTGTCTTTTTCCTTGGCTGCTCCATTTTTGGCCCTTGTCTGCACTCCCTCCTCTGACCACCAGAGTGTTGTGGCTCCACCCTCCTTGCGTCTCATCTGGTTATTTGCGTGATTTGACACACCTTTGTCCTCATTTTTGATAATAATATATATCAAATAAATAATAATAATAAAAATATAATAATAATAAAAATATTATAATATAATAATAATAATAATAATAATAATAATAATAATAATAATAATAATAATAATAATAATAATATAATAATGATGATGATGATGATGATGATAATAATGAACTTTATTTATAGAGCGCTTTTCATTTTTTTATGTCTGCATTTATTCTTAAGTATTGACATCATTACTGAAGGTGTCATTTGTATAAAATGAATGCAATTTTATTTATTTATTTTTTAAAATAATAACTGTGACCATTCCCTGCCCTCACTGGCTTATGGCCATCTCACTGGGAGTTATCATCAGGTTAAGTGGTGCACAATGAGGGCTGTGCAGAAAGGACAAAATAAAGAGGGAAGGGAAAAAAGAAGTGGGGTTAGAGAGGGTGGGAGTGATTGCGAGAGGGGGTGGGGGGACTAATCAAAGAGTTGAATGATAAGCTGGTGCCAAGAGCCAGGAGTAACTAGAGCTAGGAAAGGGTGTGTAAGTAGAGACAGGAGTGAAAAGGACAACGATGCTGGAGTAGACAGGATATATACTGAGTCATATTATATGTGGCCACTTAGCAGGCACCTGACTAGAGCGTGGAGTGGTAATAAAATTGCCAGTGAGTTTATCAAGCTATCACCAGGTGACAGTATCTGACTTATCTTGAGTGGTGAGCATTCTCTGTTCATGCGGTGGGGGGATTACTCTCAGAACCAAAGCCCAGGGCCAGGCCCAAACCGATGGTAACAGGTCAACCGGGTAACCACCGAGCCAAGGAGGCATAACCCACGAAGCCCGCCCCAAACATCCATCCATCCACCGGACGCAAACCCTACCCCCGACCGCGGGAGGAAGGCGCCCCTCCCACATCTGGGACTGACGGTGTAGCCACGGAGATATGCGACACGCGGGGTGCTGTACCAGCCACCCACCCATACCACCCTCTCCACGTCGTCACCAACCATCACGGCCACCCCAGGCCCGCACAACCACTGACATAGCCATCCCCCCGCCCCCCCCGAACCGCCACAGCCTGAGAAGTCAAACGGGACACCGGACAGTGGCCCCAGTATGGTCAACCAGGGCAGCAAGAGAGCGGCCCACATGTAAATAGGACCAGCAGCAGGGAAGATGGGAATAGAACCATGGCTCAACTCACACCTCCATCACCTCGATGCAGAGCAGCCAAAGCAGGCCAGGACCCGAACACCCAGGGACAGCCGCATCGCCTCCCTCGGGGAGGTGATGCACCGAAGCCCCCCCAGCCCCAGCCGAGGCTGCAGCAAGTCCCAGACAGGTGGTGAATTTGACCATCCTGCCACGAGGAACCGTATTAAACAAATCATAGCAAAAAGAAAAAGGTGTTTAAGGTGTTTTGTTTAGATTTTGATCTGATAATGAGCCACCACATGAGTACCGCTACATTTTTCCATAGTCCGCTGATGTCTCGGCGCACGTTTACAATGCAGTGGGTTTTGGATCCAGGCCCAAAATCTCACACCCGCTACATTTGAGGACTTTGAGATTGAATGAGATCTTGGCACAAAGCTTGTAAACAGAGCTGGAGGTGAAAGAACCTCGTCAAACGTGAGGTTTTAAAGCGAGCTGTTTTTTTTTTTTTTTGTTCCCCTCATGTGAAGCTCCTCAACTATAACTTGAGTTTTCTCCTTCTTTGCGAGTTGTGGTGCCCCCCGCCCCACCCATCCACCCCCAGTACGTGCTGAATACAGAAAGAGTCAACCGTCAGCATGTTCTCGAATACTTTCAATCACGCATGTGTCTGAAATCTTTAAATAGGGACATTTGAAATACAAATGTTCTGAATCAGCCTCCAGCTTTTCAGGGTGTATTTTTTTGTATCTTACCTGAAATACTTCCAAGGCGCATCCTGCAGGAGTGACAGAGAATACTCAGTGAGAATAACTACAGCAGCTCAGGCGTGCATGCGCGCGTGCATGCGTGTTTAACAGCTTTATGCAAGTGTACCATTACTTATCCAATCACAGTGTCCTGACAGTGGGACTTTGTTTGGTAGCTATTTTACATGCACGTGCACGCGCCAGGTCATATGAGCCATTTCTTTGCACCACTATATGTAATGTGAGTATAAAGACTCATTAGAAGCTGCTGGAGGGTTTGCAGAATGTATTTTTTGACTAAAATAGAAGATGATGTGTCAACACTTCAGGACCATCTAAATGTACTTATTTGTGTCAGACTACAGATAATGCCTTGTGCGGATGGTAAATGCACATATGCAGTGCATGGTTGGAAAGAAAAGAAACATAAAGGTTTTCGCCATTCTGCTGCAGGGACTGATGGCGTTTGACCCCTGTCAGAGAGATGGTGGAAGCTGCAGATTAGCTTGAAGTTTGGGGCAGCTGAGGAGGTCATGGTTCCAACCACACAGACCAGGAGGGATCGTTCTGATGATCACTTGTGCTCATCACATGAACCACATTTGTCCCACAGAAAATAGTAAAAATGCATTTTCCAAGTATCCCCTTACAACCTGAATACGCACCGACCAGCTGTGTTGGACAGGTACTTAGCGCTGGCTCACGGCATCGTTTTCACTGCTCACCTTGAGGGCGTCGGGCTGCAGTTCGAAGAGTGCATTGGTGGTATTCCACCGCAACAGCGCTGTCCGTTCTGAGTCGGCTTTGAGGCTCCCTCATCTTCAGCAAAGTGCCAACAGAAAGGCCCAGCATAACGAGACTTTTTGCTTCTTGTTCAATGTCAGTTCTTGTCGATTATCTATAAAAAGAATGGACGTTCCCTCAGAAATGTTCCCACATCCCGTTGAAAACCTTCATACGAGAGTAGAAGCTGTCACAGCTGTAGAAAGGAGGATCAGCTCTATTATAAGATGGAGGCGATCGAATCTGTCAAAACAATCCCTCTTGGTGTAATGGCCAGGTCTAGATACTGTAGTTCCTATAGTATATGTACTACCTACTTTTATGTTTACTCTTGTTCTGCCTTTGCTGTTTTGCTCTGAACTCGTCACGGCTGCTAAGTGGAATCTCGGAAACCGTGTCCTCCTCATTTCAGCAGGGTAATCCGCTTCTTATTTCCCATAAGGGTCTCGGCGACAACAGCCAGCAGGAGCGCGTTCCCGTACCGAAACTGTGACTGAGCGCTGTCCTGCACCCCGCAGCAGCATGTCACTGTACAGGTACAGCAGCACAACAAGCCAATCAGGGCCAATGATGGCAATCTTGCCGCTGACATCCATTCGTTTAGCTCCTTGTTTTCATTTTCCTCATCAAATATAGTGAACTCAAACATAATGACATTTTTGTACGATGCTCACATTTTCATGCAGCTTGAGAAAATCGAATCACTTAATCCGACTGAACCTGGGCTTTCGAGTGCATGCGAGTGCTGAGCTTGTTCTGTGCTTGCATTTGCATCGCAATAAGTCTATTATTAATTTATTTATGCATTGGACGACTGAAAATGAATTATTGACGGTAATGCATTGTTGTCTCCGCTCTCTAAAAAAACAACATGTAAATGAAAAACCACAATAAAACTAAACAAATGAATAGATAAAAAGAAATCCACCTATATTTGATTTAAATTTGTTTGTCTCACAATACTCACCACGACGCTACAAATCACAACTTACAGCTCATAACGTAAATGGTAAATGTCAGACAAAGGTCTTTGATGCACGCACGCACGCATGCACGCACGCATGCATGCAATCCTGACTCCTAGATGTTTGCTTCTGTCCCTTTTGGGATGTCGGCTTTTTCAGCATTCGTCGCATTTCAAAAGCCTCTTTTTTTCCTCAGTGTGTGATGGCGGCAAGCTGTGATTTCCTTCCTCGGCTGGCCTTTTTTTTTTTTGTGTGTTTGGCGTGATGCGCGTGGCGGCATAATGAAGTTCGGTCCGAGAAGCGTTTGCGAAGCGTTCTCGGGCTCATTAGTGCGGGCTTACAGCTTTATTTCTCCGCCAGCGAGACAGGCAGTGATGTTGCACTCTACCTTTCAGGAAGATGATGGCTCTACTTCTGCCACGATGAGCCTTCCCCCCTCCTCCACCCCCACCCCTCCATTTACCCATCAAAACCTCTCTCCCGCTACCAACAAACCTCGTCATATTGTGGCCCCGGGGCTCCACGTCAGATCACTTCCACTTCACCGTCCTGGCTATTTCTCTGCTTCTCAGCGGTCTTTGCACGCGCCTTCACCTGGATGTCTCTCTGGTCCTGCTCGCCTGCAGCAGTCTGAGGATTACACGGAGTCAGAAACAATAAAGCTGCTTTCTTTTTTTCCCCCCACTTTTGGCACGAGCAGTCAGAAGATCTCTGATGCGAAATGTTTATTTTAACAGGAGTGCATTTGCTGCGGGTGGATGATGTGAAGGCATTAAGCGGTTTGAGTGGACTTTCTTTAGGCACCTCTCACATAAGTCAGCAAAAAACACTTGGACTGTATTTAAATTGGGGAGAAGTGGGGACCGGTCTCTGGAGATTGCTGGAGCCCACGGTGTTTGACGTGGTTTGCAGGCTGAGATGACAGTTGGGTTTTGTCCTGGGGTGGAAACCTTGATTTGAGTGATTCGGGAGGTTCAGGCCAGCGTTTTTCAGCACTGGGCTAGTTGATTTTATTCAGATTCCTGTGCCAGTCAGTGTTGGATGATCTGTTTTCAGTTCCATCATCACTATTCACATCACACAGGTGAAACCAGCCCACTTTATGGACAGCTTAACGCAGTAACATCACTGTGCAGACATCAGGAATGACCATATTTTCAAGTATAGAAGAAATACGAAACGAATCAAAAAAAGAAGTATTTCTCATGAGCAGCTTAACTTCTGTTGTAACTTCTTATGGTGATGCTCCATTTGTTATTTGGGGGTGTCAATATGACAGTGAAGACTGCGGTGAGGCGCCAGCTAACTTGTCATGTCTCCCAATGGACGCTGACAGTGACGCTGTTCAAAACTGTGTGGATGCACTTGAAAAGAATAATCACAGACAATGAGGTCGGCGCCGTGAAAAAGCCTCATTCAAGGACGCCCTACAAGAACTGGAAAGAACATAAAGGGTCGGGAAGTTTCTATCTGCAAGCTTGTAATTGACTCACTTTGCTCGCCTTGGCTTAGAAACACCAGCCTCTTGGATGTTGTCTCTCCCGGTCAAATACCAGAAGACTAAAGAGCTCGACTAACCTAATCATTCACAACTAACATGTTGGTTTTTTTTGTCTTCAGATACATTTCAGTCAGTGAAGACATCTTTGACACACGTGGGCTCACAATGTCCTGTGAATCGTTCCAGTGGCCCAGTGCTTTGTTTGGCTCCCTTTGAGCCGATGAACAAACGGCAGCACAGACTGAACCGACACACGTGTGTCTTTTGAGTCGTGTTTTCCATACACAGACACGCACACACACAATGTGCTGCAGCTTTGCAGGAAGATGAATGGGAGAGTAATTGAGTGAGACAATACAAATAATTTGTGGCTGTAGAAAAACATCAAGATTGATGGCTGCTGGGGGGTTCCCTCGAGAGGCAGCTCCTGTTTGAGAGATGGGGGTGGGGTTAAGGATTGTTCTGATAGGACGGTGGGGTTAAATGTTGGATTGGGTGGAAAAAATGTTCTGAAAATGGAAGGAAGGCAGGCACAACACAAAAGGAGATGGCAAACGGGGAGGGATCCCCGTGAATGGAGATGAGAGCGCAGATAAAGGCCTGCAGAGGGCAGGCTGTTGGAGCCAAGCCGCTCCCTACTTCCCCTTTGTCTCGAGTTGATTAACCCTGTCATACATTATGCATCCGGCGCTGGAAGTGAAAATGACTTCTGGAATCGGGAGATGTGTAAGAACAAGGTGCCGGGGCCCCTGTCGCTCATTTTGTCCCCCACCCCCCCTCGCAGGCACATCACTTCTCAAGTAATTCTTTTTACCCCCCTCCCCCGAAAAAATTGCATTGAATCTTTTTTTTTTTCTTCACTTATCAGCTTTTGGCTTTGTGACGCATACATTGTGCGTGTGGGTGAATACTATCACACTCCTATTCTTATTTTAATGTGGCATCTGTGAGTGAGGCATGGTGAGAGCGGCTCCCCAACCGCCAGCCTTCGGAGATGGAGGATTTTGATGAAACATTGTTTGGAAGGAAGCTCAAGTGTAAAAAGGAAGAAGTGCATTTGTTCAAAACCCCCCTGAAGTATAATTTTCCAGACGCGAACTTTGCTTTTTAAAGCCGGGACTGACATTTTTAAAGAAGCAGCAGACTGCTTAGTTCGAATTTTTTTGGTTGGTCTCTCAGATCGCTTGTTGCAGTTTTGACCTAAAAAAAAAAAAAAGCACCAGGACAATAATCATTCGGAGAAACAACAGTGTGGATGCTCCACAAGATGAAGTCGAGTCTCCCAGAAAGCAGCGCTGGAAGGTTCAATTGTTCCTATAGCTATTTAAGAGCCCATCAATCCAGTTCCTTCTCTTCTATGGACTCCTGTTACCAAACACACTATGTCAAAGCACCACTATGTTTCATGTCTACAAGAGGCAGGGAAATGTTTTCCTTCCCGTTACCCATGTGAATGGCGGCCGAGCTTGCCTCCTTTCCACTGTGCTTCCCAGGGGCGGCGTGGATCCACTCCGCAAGCCACCAAAAGCTGCCATCTATCTCCTATCAGTGTTCTTAATGCAGCCGATACATCTCCCTCCTCGCCGGGGGGGGGGGGGGGGGGGGGG
>JASSRZ010034087.1:0-18991 GCA_032164315.1 Malacoctenus gilli | reverse complement strand
CGAAGACGACGACGCCGGCGCTGGATTCGCGGGCTAACGCCTTGCGCGCGCGCGCAGGTATGTTGCTCCGCACTTGTGTGGCTACGAAGCTAGCGGCCGTTAGCACAACAACGCTGTGCGGCGTTCACGAGTTGTTAGTGTGACCGGAGTTTTCTGCCGAGTGTTGGTGGTCCCACAAGTGGTCTCTACTGTACCTGCGGGGGGGGGGGCTTCACTGCATGCGCGATAAAGTAAATCGTGCGTGAAGCATCAATAAAGATTTTGACAGAGTTTTGTTGTGAGTGTAGCTGATAGTGTGGGTCGAAGCGAACAGTTGTGTTGAAGTAAGTAGCCCGTTAGTGCAGTGGTTGGCTGGTGACGTCACTGAAAACATGCAACACGTGTGACTTTCAGACGTAAAGATGTTTCGTGCGGTTTGTTTATGTCGGAAGGTTGCCACGGAAGTAGTTTGGCTGAGTAACAGCGTGGTGTACATTGTTTGGAAAGTTTCCTTCTTTGACCACGAGATGTCGCTATGGTGTGAAACATATTGTATAATGAGTAGTAACATTTGTTCCCTTGGTAATAATCCTTTTTGTGTGTGTTGTGCAGCGAGCTCGCCGTCGCCTCCGCGATTCCAACTCCCATGATGCAATGTGGTGGTCCCCTGTTTTGCTTGTGTGAGCGATGAGTGTGTGTAGAACGTTGGTCCATGTCCATGTCAGGGTGGGGTCAGTTCAGGGTTGTTATTGGCAGCAGTGCTGCATCAGTGGCAGCAGAAATGTGACGTTTTGGAGAGTCTGTTGTTGACGGTTGCCATGGCAGCAGTGGTTCCTGTACTTGAGAAGAGTTGAACAGGTGTTCCATAGTTATGTGTGTTGTCTCCCATCCAGCCCAGCAGGGCTGCGTGCAAGTCTGCGAACACATTGAGTCTGTTGTTGTGAGATGTTGTAATGGTGCAAAGTAGCAGGGGAGTCAAAGAAATGCAAGGATGTGAGACAAGTTATGTTGCAGCCGGTTAGCAGTTTGTAGGATGATGTTGTCCAACATGCGGTGTAAGGAAAGCAGTGTCTGGTTTCATTGTGACATCACCTTGGGGCGGGGGGGGGGTCTTGAGAGGCTGCAAGGTTTGAAATGTGTTAATGTGTTGTTGGACATGAATTGCAGGAGGTGAGTGATGCAGGACTGCATGTGTAGAAGTCAGAATGTTGTCCCATTGGTCAGAATGTCTTGGTGTAATAGGCAAATGTTGGGATTAATGTAACAATGGCACTTGCTGGTTGTATGGAGTATAACATATGTAGTGGAATGTATAATAATGTTTTTTGTCTTATTGTTCAGTGTTTTTGCGTCTTGTGTTGTGTTGCAGCAAGCTCTCCGTTGCCTCCATCACTCCAACTCCCATGATGCAACGTGCCATTTCCCTGGGAGGAAGTGGTGGCGTCCTCATCCGCCCCAGAAGAAGTTCATTCAAGGTGGGATGTGCAGTGAGTAGCTGCAGCTGATGTTGAAGCTGCGTGTGGATGTGTAATATGTGTGACTGTAGCGTTGTGTAGCTTTTGTGTGCGATGAGTGAGTGTAGAATGTTGTTGAAGTGCCAGCTGTTTGGTGGTCCGGATGTGCTCGGGTAGTGCAGCACAGCAGGTAGTACTTGGAGTCCTGACACTTTGGGTTTGTGTGTTGTGTTGGTGTGGGAGGCCCTCCAGCAGGAGCTGCGGAGTTGCGGTTTCATCTTGGAGACTGTAGCAGGACATGTGAAGTATCAGGTGGTTATTGTCCTTCAGAATTACCTCTGGGTGCGATTGTGTAGTCGGGTGTAAGTCTGTGTAGACATTGCGGTGGTTGTGTTGCGGTTTGTAAATGTTGCAAAGTAGCAGGTGTGTTTAAGAAATGTGAGCCTGCGAGACAGAAAGTGTGGCAACAGTTTGCAGGATGCCACTGTCCCAACATGTGGTGCAAGGAAAGAAGTGTGTGTGGTCATTTGTGGAAGCTGTTGTTTCAGTTATCGTGTGTCAACGTCTTGATGCGATGAGTGTTGTTCAGAGGGAAAAGTGACCTTGGCAACTTAGAGGAACTTTGTGTTTGATTTCCTGTTTTAGTGGGATGTCATTCCATTGTGATCTCACTTTGGAGTGAGAAAGTGTGAAGGCTTTGAGGTGTTGGGATCCAGGCAGAGTTGTTTGGCAGCATTGATCCAAGGAGAGGCTGGATCCAGCCTGTAAGGGTTTGAAGTGGTGCAGGTTAGAGTCCACTTTGAAATGTGTGGATGTGTTTTAGGACAGGAATTGCAGGTGGTGAGTGATCCAGGACTGCATGTGTCTGGATGTGTCCCATAGGTTAGAATGTGTTGGTGGAAAAAGTCAAATGTTGGGATCAATGTGACAATGGAGGAAGGAGTCACTCCTGGGACTTTAAAGAAGGTTGCTCTCTCCTTTACAAAGTTACCAAGGGGTTAGGGTTAGGGTAGTGTCAGCCTTTTTGTACGTTATGGTGCTTCTCGCTTGTTTGGCTACAAAGTGAGACAGTGTGACGGGGGTCACTGTATGTGCGATGAAGTGAAGCTGGTGTGCAGCACCAACAAAGAGTTTGACAGTCTTGTGTTGTGAGTGTTGCTGATAGTGTCAGTTGAAGCGAGCGGCTGTGTTGAATGGCTTGATCATCAGTCACGTTACTGATATAAAGAATGTGAATGCAGTGTGGTAATGTAGGAAATTTTCCTCAGAAGTTGTTTGGTTGAGTGGCAGCGTGGTGTGTACTATTGTGAAAGTTTCCTTTTTCGATGACTAGGTGGCTCTATGGAGTGCAACATATATGCCATGATATGTAATAATATGAATTTTGTTAGTATTCATCCTTTTTGTGTCTTTTGTTGTCTTGCAGCGAGCTCATGGTTGTGTACATGACTCCAACTCCCATGATGCAATGCGCCGTTCCCCTGGGAGGAAGTCAAAGCATCCTAATCTGCTGCTGAAGAAGTTCACCAAAGGTGGGATGTTGTGTTAATTGCTGCTGCGAAGTGTTGAGGAGTTTGTATAGAATGTTTATGGTGGTGTGAAGAATCAGTGTGTTGGTTTAGGACCTGATGTTTATTGGATTAGTTTAGGGAAGACATTGACCTGTCTTTATGGAGACATCCATCAGGTTTGTTGTTGTCCTTCGTGGCTGCTTGTGGATTGTTGTCATGGCAGCAGTGGCTTCTGTCCTCCAGTAACGGTGGTGTCATGGAGTCCTCATGACAAGTTGGTGTACAGCATTGGAGAAGTGTGGAAGTGATCTTTGTAGGTATGTGTGTCGTCTCCCATCTTGCGCTGTAGGTAGTAGTCAGAGTACTGGTACTTGGAGTTGTTGTGTGTTGTTGGGGTTGGAGACCTTCCAGCAGGAACTGCAGAGTGGTCGTTCTGTCCTGGAGACTGGTGCTGGACTTGTGTAGTATCTGTTGTGTATATTGTGCAGATAAATGGCCTCCTGTGTTGAGCGCGTCTTCCTGTGGGAGGAAGGAGATTGTCACTTTGTGTGTTGAAGGAGGAAGTGTGTTTGTGTGACTTGTAGGAGCTGTCTTTAGTGCAGTTGTGATTGTGCATGTGAGTTGTTTGTCTCCAATGTAAGTCAGCCGTATGTTGTTTAATGCTGTGGTTCTGGAAGTGCTGCTGTGTGACAGTGGAGCGTGCATGTTCCGGGGGAGTAGCTGCAGGTGTCTTGAATGCATAGAGCTTGTCTGTGTAGACTTTGTCTTGTCCCGGCTCTGCTCACTGTTAAAGCGATACCATGCAACCATGTGTGTTGACTGGAAAGGTCCCTTTTGATTCCCATGCTGGAGTAGAAGATGGTAGAAGGAGAGTGTGGGTGTGAAGATTATGTGGTGTGTGTGAGAAGTTGGGGATGATGAATGAAACGGTTGGTTGGAGACAGCTGTAATTCAAATGAATAAAGAAGGTGCATAAAATAAGTGTAAATGTGTTGGCCGAGTGCAGAACAATCAAAGAATGTAGCCAGTGTCAGTGTTTGAAAGCTACATGGAAAAGGTGAGAGTGTTCAATGGTGACAGGAGAACAGAAATGAAGTCCTGACCAAGTGGGGCTTTTCACTGGATTGTGTCCTCTGTTGTGCACACCCTTGACGTGATACTTGCCTGATGAAGTCGAGATATTTGTGTGTGTTTTGGGGCTGTGAGGCACGGCGCTGCTCTTTTCTCCACTGCGACAGAGGCCCCGAGTGGGATGCTGCAGTGTTGTTGTAAGGGGGGGGGGGGGTTGTGATGAGCAGTCAAAAGAGTCTTTTTGGTGCCCTCTGCAGAAGACATTTCTGGTTGCATGTGTTGCTGCAGATTTCTAATGTGGTTGTGTGTGGTTGTGCTCAGATGTAGTTGTTTGCAAGTTGAGGTGTCACAGAACACTGTTGTCAAACAGGCCTTTCACAGGCCAATTCTGTGTGCGACATAGAGAAGACAAATCAAATGGCCTTTTGAATGTGTTGGCCAACCCAAAAGAAAAGAGTGGTTTGGAACAATCAATAAGTACTCTGAAAGATCTGAATGAAGTAGGTCTGAATGTCAAAGATAATAGTTGGTATTCAATAGTTGTCCTTGTGGACTTGTGAAAGGTCATCAGTTACAGCTCAAGTCCTGTGCCAATACACAAGTTAGCAGTTTGGCCAGTACAGTTAGATACCTTGAGGTGTACTTGAACAGTCATGTATCTCAGAATTCATTTCACTACAACCAGCGATGGTGAACAAGGAAACATGAATGGGGGGGGGGGGTGGAAGGTGTTAGGTATAGGTAGGTGTTATTGTCTTTGCATTAAAGTGTACAACGTAACATCAAGATGTTTGGGATAGTAACCGGTGGCAGACAAGTTGAGGAAGTGACGTGAGGAGTGTGGTGGTTTTCCACTTGTAGGAGAACTGTACTGGGAACTCCCAGGGGTTCGCACTTGGCGTACTTGGTGTAGGGAAGCAGGTATTCTGTAACAGCCCTTATTGTGGATGGGGTCATTGACTTTGTCCTTGATTCAAACAGTTGCTGGCCGTCAAAAACTCCAAGTAATTGTGTGTCCTCACTGCCATTTGCAAAGTAGTTTTGATGTAAATGTCATCATGTTTTCAGCAGTAGAGTGGACTGTTGTAAGGTGTGGCATGGAGATGAGCGCACAGCTTCAGGTAGGAGAAAGGAGAAGTGGTGGTCCGTGTCTTGGGAGGAATTTGGTTTCGACAACAGTGCAGTGCATGTAGTGTAGTGAGTGGGAGTGTTGTTGTGAGTGAAGTCCTCATTGTGTGAGCGTTGTGCTGTGTGTGTGTCAATGTAAAGTGATGTGTTGTGAGTGGAGGCATGTACTCGGTGTGGTGCGACTGCCGTGGTCGCTGGCCATTTGTGTGGTCTGCGAAGGTCCACTTGCAGCTCAGAGAGTGAGGCTGCAATGCTTCATGGTAGATGTGGTGTAGCAGTGTAGTAGTTCCGATAGGACGTCGTGTAATGTGAGAGGTTGGTCTCTGTAGAGTCAGGGGGTGTGTTGTGTGTCTGTGTGAGATGATAAGAGTGGGTGAGGAGAAGTAGGCACTGGCAAGTCTTTGTGTTGAGTGTAATGTGTAGTGGCGAAGGTGGTAGATGCATGTCAGGTGTTGTGTGTTGTGGAATGCAGTAATGAAAAGAAGGTTTTTTTGTGTGGCTGTATGTCTCGATGACCCGAATGTCAGATAGATCTTGTTGGTGTGTTTTGTTGTCTTGCAGTGAGCCCTCTGTGGCTTCCATGACTCCAATTCACACGATGCAATGGGCCTTTCCCCTGGGCAGGAAGTCGAACCATCCTCATTTGCCTCTGAAGAAGGTCGTCCAAGGTAGGCAGCTCAGCTGTTTGCTGCTGGATCTGTCAGTGGCGGGACTGAAGTTGTGGGTTGTTTGTGTGCCTCGGTTGGTCTTGAGGACTCTTAACGGCAAGTGTGTTTGCCACACATTGCGTGGGTATGAGCAATCCAGAATTGGTGTTGCAGTTGTGTACCATGCGATGGGAGCGAACTAGGCTGTGGTGTGGGCATCTGCGGAAGGTGGGATCCTTTTGGATCTAGACTTGAACACACAATGTCTGAGTGTTTCTCAGAGGAGGAATGTAGTGTGGCAACTTAAAGGCCTGTTGTGTGTGGCAATGTAATGAGATGTGATGTGAAAGCCATTGTTGTTGGCTGTTGGGGGATGTCTGCCCGGTTGATTGAGAGGAATTGTATTAGCGGTTGTCATCTTTGTAGTTGTATCACCCGGCTCCTGGATGGAGCCCGTCAGTCTGGCCGATGGTGAGGTGGCGCTGTGCTGAAATATGAAGTTTGTCTTCCTGCAGTGTGACTGAGGTTCTAGTTTGAGATGCAGCTGTTAGAGTGATGTGTGTGTGTGTGTGTGTGTGTCTGTCTGTCTGTCTGTCTGTCAGTCTGTCTGTCTGTCTGTCTGTCTGTAAGCTGTAGCAGTGGAGACAGCAGGCAGGGTTGAATGTGATGTGAGCTGTGCTTGTGGGTGTATGCTTAACAGTGGATGTAGACTGGGCTGCACTTGAAGGGGAAAGGTTCCCTTGTGTTGTTGGGTGAGGTGAGAACATGTACAAAGTGTGATGTTGGTCGCAAGGTGGAGTGATGGTGTTTCCCAAGGTGATGATGAAACAGTTGAGTGTGTGTTGTCTGCATAAATGCAAGTGGCTTGGAAGTGTTACTGGCATCATGTGTCTCGGCTGAGTGTCGGCTGTTGTCTGTGTGCTTTGTAGTCGCAGGGGATGGTGTTGTTGTAGGTGCCTTGTGTTGCGTGTGTGTGGTTGTCTCCCTGTGTAATGTTGTAGCTCTAGTTGTTGTGTCAGTCCTTTCGTGTATGGACGGTGACGTGTATGTGTTTGTGTTTGCCTGATGTCTTGAGTAAGCGTCAGACTGTAGGGAGCAATGAAGAGTGCAGATAAATGGCCTCCTGTGGGAGGAAGGAGATTGTCAGTGCGTGTGTTGAAGGAGGAAGTGTGTTTGTGTGACTCCTAGGAACGTGTGTTTGTAGGGCATGGGTTGTGGTGCATGTGAGTTGTGTGTGCCTAACTCCAGTGAGCCATTTGGTG
Organism: Malacoctenus gilli; assembly: GCA_032164315.1. Lineage (NCBI taxonomy): Eukaryota > Metazoa > Chordata > Actinopteri > Blenniiformes > Labrisomidae > Malacoctenus > Malacoctenus gilli. The sequence continues at coordinate 11,939 of JASSRZ010034087.1, read as the reverse complement.
CTTAATGCTGTGGTTGTCGAAGTGCTGAAGTGAGCAGTGCTGGAAGAGCAGCGTTCATGTTTGGAGGGAGTTGCTGCAGGTGTGTTGAAGACATAGAGCTTGTCCGTGTAGACTGTGTAGACTGTGTTTTGTCCTGGCTGTGGTCACTAATCAAATGGTACTTTGTGGCATCTGTGTGAATTTGTAAGTCAGTGTATGATGTCTGTTGAAAGGAAAGGTTGTCCCGTGTGGGAGTTGAGGACAGTAGAAGGTGCTGTATGTCTGGTGAGAAGTCAAGCATGAGGAAAGAAAAGGAAGCTTGGATGCAGCTGTAATGCAAGTGAATAAAGAATGTGGTGAAAAGAAATGTACATGTTTTGGGCAAGTGTAAGTCAAGCCAAGAATGTAGCGGTTGTTAGTCTGTGTAATCTACAGGGAAGAAGGTGAGAGGTTCCCAGTTTGACAGTGGCATGGAAAGAAAGTCTTGTCCCAACCTGATTTTCTGCTGCATTCTGTGCTTTGTGTGACTTTGTTGTCAACACTCTGAAGAGGACACTAGGCTATCGAAGCAGACATATGTGTGTGTGTTTTGGAGCTGCGAGGCGCTGCGCCGTTCATTTCTCCACTGCGACCGAGGCCCCGAGCGGGATGCTGCAGTGCGGCTGTAAGTCGAGGTCTGTTGACGGTCCTCAGAAGGTGAGAGATTTTGCCACACGTGCAGTGAAGATTTCAGATGTCTTTGTCTGAGGTTGTGCTCAGTCGTAGTTGGTTGTAAGCTGAGGTGTCACAGAAGAGGCTCACCCAATAGGTTTCTTGTAGGTGGAGTATGTGTGTGCTTGACAGGAGAAGATGCATGAAATTCAAGGGCCAAGTGAGAAGAAGGAAAAGAGTGATTGTAAAGAGTCCACATGTTATTGCACAGATTAGAAGGAAGGAAGTAGGTGTGCAAGTGGAAGACCATCTCGAACCAACCTGACGGAAGATGGGGCGATTGACTTTGTGTCGAAGCAAGCGGCTGCAAGAGGTCTTCCAAAGCAAGCCCCCACCGGAAAGTATAAAACAGTAGTGTGTCCTTAGTACCATCAGAGAAGTACTTCCAATGTCACTGGCATGATGCGTTGAGCAATGCAGTGGGCTGCAGCAGCAGTGATTTCTTTCTGTGTCTGTTTGTTATAAGTTGTGGTGCAAGGGAAAAGGGGACAGCATGGCGTGTTGTTCTGTGTGCTGCTGCTGCTGCAATTTAGGTGTAACAGTGGTTCTTGCAGGGGGATCACCAGTAGTGGTGTCAGTGCGGGCTTGTTAAGGTGTGTCCTTTGTGTGCTGGAGATGAGTGCAGAGGTTCGGGTGGGGGGAAGGAGTAGTGGTGTGCCCTGCCTTGGGAGGTACTTTGTGCGAGGCCTGAGCCTTAGTTATGTCCTGCCGTTGGTGCCGCGTTGGGTCTGTGCTGCGTTAGAGAAGGGTCGACTGTTCATGAGAATCCCTTCTGCACGCGTGCGTGGCAGGGCGCGAATGCGAGCACATGTTGCGTCGTGGTTGGTAACCAGTTTGTAGGATGGCCTTGGTCAATATGCGATGCAAGGAAAGTAGCCTGCGGTGTGGGCATCTGCTGAAGTGAAGCGGCGATGTCCTCTCATGTAGACTTGAGCACACAATGTCTTTATGTTGCTCAGTGGAGAATGGGATGGAGGCAATGTAAAGGCGTCAGCAAGGACTTGTGTTGAGAGAAAGCGACTTTGCAGTTGTCATTTTTGTAGTGTTGTCACTGGGCAATTGGATGGAGCCTGTTAGTGTGGGTGCAGGTGAGGTGGTGCTGCTGTGCTGTGTTGTGGGCCACTGTTGTGCTTAAGAAAGAAGTGTCTCTTCATGTGCATTTCCTGTGGTGTGATTGAGGTACCAGTTTGAGATGCAGCTCTGAGAATGTTGTTGCCCCTGTTGTTGTTGTTGTTGTTGTTTAGGGTGTTCTGTGTGTGTGTGTGTGTGTGTGTGTGTGTGTAAGTTGTGGTGTTGTCCTGTAGACTCTAGCAGTGGAGACAGCAGGTGGTGCTGAATGTGATGTGAGCTGTCAATGTGGGTGTATGCTGAATAGTTGATGTAGATTGGGCTGGGCAGGATGGGGAAAGGTTTGTTTGCATTCCCTGGTGAGAGTAGAACATCTCAAAAGTGATCATGGTCGGAAGGTGATGGATAATGGGTCTGAAGGCGAGGAAGTAGTGGTGTCTGTGTGTGAGTGTGTAATTCAAAGTAACTAGTCTGGTGAACGGAAAGGTTGTCTGGCATCCTTTTCATTTTGTGGGAGTCGAAGACAGTAGAAGGTGAGCGGCGGCCAGAAGTTGACGTATGTCCTGTGAGAAGTGGAGCGTGAGTAATGAAACGGAAGCGTGGATTCAGCTGTACTGCAAGTGAATGAGGAAGGTGCGTCGAAGAAATGTGCACGTGTTGGTCAAGTGCAGATCAAAGAAAGAAAGTAGGAGTTGTCATTTTATGAAACCCACATGTGTTAGTCCCCCAAACAAGCACCCATCCACAAGGACTGTCAAGGCTAATGTCATCATGTCTTGAGCAACACAGCTGGCTGTAGTAGCAGTGACTGCTCTGTGGGTCCTCATGTGTTTATTGAAGGTGTGTTGTCGTCATTGTTGTGTGTGCTGGTGCTGTTGTTCAGGTGTTGCAGTGGTGTGCGTGTGTGCTGGAGATGAGTGCAGAGGTAGAAGTGGGTGGAATGTGATAGTGACACCAGTGTAGTGCACACTGCTGAGTGGGAACTGTATTGTGAGCGATGTCCCGATTGTGTGAGCCTTGTGTTGTGTGTGTGTGTGTGTGTGTGCGCGTGCCAATGTAACCGGACGCGGTGCTGGCGGAGGTCTTTGCTCGGTTAGGTGTGAGCGTCACGATCATCAGTTGTTTGTTTAGGGTGAGAGGTTCCAGGTGTAGTTCAGAGAAGGATGTGTTTGTGGTCTGCTGGTGTGCGAGTGGGACTTTGGGGAATGGTGGTCAAAAAGTGAGATGTTGGTTTGAGCAGAGTTTGGAGGGGATGTCCTGTGTGTGTGTGTGTGTGTGTGTGTGTGTGTGTGTGTGTGTGTGTGTGCGTGGGTGTGGGCAGTTGGTTTTCAGCTAAGTAATGTGTCAAGGCAAATGTAGGAGATGTAGTGTCTAATGTTGTAGGACAAGGCGAGGTGGAATGTGATGTAATGTGATGACCACAATGTCTGATCTGTCTGTGTAGTGTGTTTTGTTGTGTTGCAGCGAGGTGTCTGTGGCTTCCATGTCTGTAATTGCCACGATGCAATGGGCCTTTCCCCTGGCAGGAAGTTGAAGGACCACAATGTGCCCCTGAAGAAGTTCCTCCAAGGTAGGAAGTGGAGTGATTTGCTGCTGTTGGTGCTTGTGGATCTGTCAAAGGCCTGACTGTTGGTGAGATGGTGTTTGGATGCAGTGTGTTTCAATGTCACCGTCAGCTTTACAGAGCAGTGCTGTATGGCCGCTGTGTCCTGGATGGAGTGTGGTTGTCGGTTCCTTGTAGTTTGTCCTGTATGTGTGGATAGTGAAGTACGGGCACTACGGAGGGGTAAAATGTTGTGCATGGCAAGTGCGGTGTTGGCGAGGTGAAAGGTGGCCTGTTATGCTGAAGTGTGTTAGGAGGAGGCGAGAAGATGAAGAGTAATGGAGAGAGTGGGGATGTACTGGGAGAAGTTGTTTTGGGGCAGTTGCAACGCTACACGTGATTCAGGTGTTGTGCAGGTGTTGGGGAGGTTTGTCTAATGAAATGGGAATGCTAAGTATGTGTGCTGTAGTGTGGAAATCTGCCTGAGCAGTCAAATAGGAGAGGGGTACGGAGAAATGGTGGCTACCTACTTGGTCTTGTCACTTGTCAGGAAGTGAAGGGGTTTTTAATGTGAAAGTAAATGGCCAAGGTGAGTCGAATGTCTTTCACTTGCTTTGTGCGGTGGCAAAGACGGAAAGAGCATGAAGTGAATGTGTCTGTGCTGGCGGCACAAGTGGACGCAGTGTTGACATGGCGGTCTTCCTACGCGTCTTGTAATGCAGTGTCTGGGAGACACGATGGCGTGTAGTAGTTGTCGAGGAGGCATTACGCAGGTTGTTGCAGAGAGACTGTGAGCAGAGGCTGCGGTGTGGGTTTGTGTAGTTGTGTCCTGTGTGGGTGCTGTGAGGGATGGCCCTGCTTGAGGTGGGTGATGTGAGTAATGTTCTATGTGTTTGGCGGAACATGCCGCCGATACCCATACCGTAGGGGTGGGTGCGAGGCTGTGATGAGAGGGGGAGTAGTGGATTGAGCTGGAATCTTCTTCCCAGTGATGTAGTCAGTGTTGTAGCTGGTTGTGTGTGTGCGTAACTGGTGTGGTGTGGTGTGACGTCCACGATTGTAGGGTATTGCCCTGATTGGGTTGGCCAGCTGTAGGCAGGAGCCTGTTGCATGTAGACATGATGAGGTCATTGAGGAGTGGTGTGCTTGCCCTGCAGTCTGAGGTTGGCTGTAGTTGCAGGCTGGGGAATGACGCTGTTAGTGCCATGTCCCAGTGTAGCTGTGGTGGTGTGTGAAGTGTCTGATGAGAACTGTGGTCCAAGAGGGCGGGGGGGGGGGGAGTGTGGTGTCAGTCGAGTGTGACACGTCTTTGCACAGGTGTTGTAGAGGTCAGAGGTGTGTGTGTTTGTTGAAGTGTGGCTGGGGCAGTGTTGTATTTGAGTTGTGGCCTGACAGAGCAGTCTGGTGTGTCAAGGTGAAAACTGTGGGATTGCAGGCAGCAGGTCTGCCTCCTCCCCTGGCCATAGGTGCGTGTGCGATGAAGGTTGGAGGCAATTGTTTGAAAGTCAGGAGTGTAGTCGAGAGTGTAGTGGAGATGCTCTGCGAGGCAGTGTTGCAGTTGTGTTTTGTGGGTGGGTGTGTGTTGACGGTGAGAGTGAACGTGTTTCTGTAGTCTGTCTAGCAAGCAGGGTGTTTCTGGGCAGCATGTGGCATGGTAGTTGGGGGGGGGCCACCGTGTAGTAGATTTGTGGAACGTGACAAGTGAACGTGGGTGAAGGAGGACGTGAATGTTCATTTTGGCGGTGTTTGTGTGAAGGACTTGGAGTACTGCAGAAGAGAGGTCACCTGTGTGTGCTGGCATTCTCCATCCATGTGTGTTGGTTCTGTGCTTTGTCGTGCAGTGACTGGTCTGCTGTTGTGATGACTGCAATGCCTCTGATGTGAAGGGCGGCCCCCCCACCCACCCAGAGGTCCATCCAAGGTGGGATGCGTAGTTGTTTGTCTCTGCTGGATGTGTGATGTTGGTGAAGTCAGTGGTGGCTCAGAGGCTGCTGAGATGTGCTGTGTGGAAGTGTGTGTGGTGAGTCCGTGTGTAGGTGTTGTGATTGATTTGTCGGTGAAGTGAATGTGCGAGGTGGGCCAAGGAAAGGTGAGCGGGTGGGATTGGACTGTTGCAGGTGGGTTCGCGGACAACCCAAGGTGAGTTGGAGTGGACTGGATGTGTTGCGTGACTGGCCTAGGAGTGGGTGAGTCTTGCAGGGATGCAAGTGTTGACAGTGCAGTGGTGTGAAAGGAAGGAGGCACATGTAGGAGGAGGTCAGCTGTGATGTGGTGCAAGGGTGAAGTTGTTCCGGGCTGGAATGGGAGTGGTTAATGTGGGATTGTTTGTGTCATCTGTGTGACCTGCGTGCGTGTAGGATGGTGGTGAAGTGGTAGTGGCTGCCGTGGCGCGGCGTGGCGAAGCTGTTGGTGTGTCCTCTGAGGCAGTGTGTCGGTTTGGAGTGAAGTGCTTGGGTGGAGTTAGAGCATGTGTTGTGTTGACCCATGCAGTTGTTTGCTGTGGCTGTCTGTGGGAGATAGTAGTGTGAATGTCAATGTGGTTGTGTTGTTGTTGTTGCTGCTGGTGATAGATGTGTCAATGTTGTCAGGTAGCAGGTGTGTGTCTCTGTAAGTGTGAGACAGTTGCAGCTGGTAACCAGTTAGAAGGATGGTCTTGGCAAGGATGTGGTGTAAGCGTGGTAGGAAGTGTAGATGAATCTGTTGTGTGTTACAAAGAGGTTGTTTGTTGTGTTGCTGTAGCTGTAGCAATGCGTGTGTGTATCTGGCTGATGCGTCGAGTCAGCGGGCTACCTCAGAGAGCGGTGACGAGTGCGGGTGAGGTCCGAAGTCAACGAGGGTGGTGGTGGTGGTGGTGTTGTGGCTTGTGTGGACCGGGGATGAGTTGTTTTGCAGGTGCGTCAAAGGCCAACGGGCGGTGGAGCCCTGCAGGTCGTGGTTAGTGAAGAGCTGCAGTGGCAAGGTGGAGTTGTTCCTTGCCGGCTGGGTCACGAGCCGGCATCGCTGCTGTGGGCACCGAGTGGCAGGTGGGCGATGTAGGAGGGGAACCTACACTGCGTCACATGTGCAATCTCTGCATTGTGTTTGTAGGTTGTCTGATTAGGACAGAGCATGCACCATAGCAAATGGCCTCCAAAGGTAGGTGCTAATGAATAGAGGAAGTGGTGGCTGAATCCTGCAGAGAAGTTCCCAGAGGCCATGAGGTGGGTGTTGTTCAAACGTCAGTGATGGGAGTCCGCGCACTTGGTGTTGCGACAGCGTAGACGCTGTGCGGGGGAAGTGGAGAGATGGGAGAAGATGTGTGGTTTGGTGTGTGGGCCTTCCTCAGTAGTTGGAGGATTGCGGATGGGGTAGTCGCTTGGAGATGTGCTCTGAGTGTGGACTGGGTGTTGAGGACGCCAACTGGAGGATTGTGGGATCATTGTGGTGACGGTGTCTTCTGGTGGCCTAGTGGGGGCAAGAGTGTGTGGGCCTCCCCCCCCCCCCGGCTAGGTGGTGGCTGGGCAATGTGTGGTGCAGTTGTTTGAAATGCAGTGTGCTTATGTCTCTTTGTGTTTGTCTTGCAGGTGGGGAACAAGAAGGAGGAGGAGGAGGAGGGCAACAACAACAAGAGCAACAACAACAACAACTGTTTTTCCCCTGTGTGGTCTTCTCAATAAAGATAGCAGACATGTATGCAGCAGCTTGTTGTGATGGTGTCTCATTTGTTGGAGGGTGGTTCAGAGTCCCCACACACACGTGGGTGGTGAGGATATGTACAGGCATGTGAGGTGCCTCACCCACTGCCAAAGGGATACCCCAACTACCTTTAAGGCCCCCCCCCCCTCCAGCAAGAGGAGTTGTATGTCTGTATGTCTGTGTATTGGGGTAGTAAGGCCCTACCTGCATATTCTGCATGTGTGTATATGGTTGCTGAGAGTCAATAAAGATGTGACTGGTTGACCATAGTTCTTGTCCTTTGTGCTTCTTTTCGGTGAGATGAGTTGGGTTCCCCCCCCCTTATGGTTGTTGTCATACACACATGGCTGTGCTCCACCCCCATGGTGTCGTCTTGAGTAGGTGGTCTGTCCATCTATGTATCTGTAGGCCTGGATAAGGGGCCTAACCCCCTAAATCCCCCTACATGAAGTGTGTAGAGGGAGGTCCATATCTGTATAAGTGTTGGGGGGCCCCCCCCCCCTTAATATATGAGATGTCTTAGTGATATGGTTCAAAATGGGGTGTCTGTCTGTCTGTCTGTCTGTGTGTGTGTGTGTGTGTGTGTCTGGGGAATAAGGCCTTAACCATGGATGAAGGTGTGGCCCCCTCCCCTTGAGGGACACTGCATATATGTATGTATGAGGGGTAAGGGCCCCCCCCCCCCCTCCAGCAACAGGATAGTGCCATGTATTAAGGGGTTACCCTCATTGGCAGGCACCCCTCCTGCTATAGCCGACATATAGCATTTCCAAGGGTTGTGCCCCGTTACCCTGGGGTACTGACATATGGGATGTCCTAGTGATGTGGGGCTACATGGGGTATTGTCTGTCTGTCTGGGCGATAAGGCCTCACCATGGATTAAGGGGCCCCCCCCCCTTGTGTAACACGTGGCCCCCCCCCTCCAGCAACAGGATATCTCCATGTATGAGGGGGCAAGGCATCTGTACATGTGGATATGGGGTGTCTTTCCCCCCCCGGTACCTCTAGCCTTACCATGGGCCCCCTTGCCCCTGGTATCCTCGATGTAAGGCCTTACCCCCCGTGCTATAGCCTCTATATAGCCTTTCCAAGGGTTGTGGCCCCCCACCCCGGGGTACCCGCAAAATACTTTATATATATATATATATATATATATATATATCCCCCCCAAGTATAAGTAGGAGTGTATAAATAATACTACTAAGTGTTTTGGAGCTCACGAGCTACAGCTAAGTGGGTGTGTGCATAGTTAAAGTGTCCAGTTCCCCAAAGACTCAGTCAGTCAGAGATGAAAAAAGACGAAGAAAGAAGACAGACAGAGTCAGAGAGAGAGAGAGAGAGAGAGAGAGAGAGGGTAGCAAAGCAACCAAAGACCACAAAGGACAAAACGACAAGGAATAAAGAGGCCAGAGGACCTTTTCCCAGTTCAACTTTTCTTTATTGTTTGTTGGCGAGCAAACACAAACTTCAGACTCTTGACTGTGTAGCACTTTGCCTGCAAAGGACAAAGAGGAAACACACAAGAAAAGAGAGTAAGAGGAAGAAGACAGAGTAAGAAGAAGACAGAGTACAAAGAAGACAGAGAAGGAGGAGAAGAAGAAGAAGAGAGTAAGAAGAACAGAGACGAACAAGAAGATAGACAAAGAAGAAGACAGACAAAGAGGAAAACAGAGGAAGAAGAAGGAGAAGGAGAAGAACAAGAAGAGAGAGTAAGAGGAAGAAGACAGAGCAAGACAAAGAGGAAGACTAAAGACAAGACAGAGTAAGAGGAGGAAGAAGAACAGAGGGGAACACGAACAAAGACTAAGAAAAAGAGAGAGGAAGAGGAAGAGAGAGTAAGAGGAAGAAGACAGCACAAGACAAGGAGGTACAGTAAGAACAAGACAGAGTGCAAAGAAGACAGACTAGGAGGACAGAGTAAGAGGAGGAAGAGCAACAAGGACACAGAGGAAGAGGAAACCAGAGTAAGGGGGGGGGAGGAAGAACAACAAGAAGAAGTAGACAGACTAAGAGGGAGACAGAGGAAGAACAGAGGAAGAAGACAGAGGGGGAAGAGAAAGTAAGAGGAAGAGGATGAAGAAGAAGAACAAGAAGAGGAGGAGGAAGAAGAAGGAGAAGGAGAAGACAGAGTGACAAGAGGAAGACTGAGGAAGACGAAAAGAACCAGAGGCAGAAAAAGAGGAAGGAGAAGGAGAGGGAGAATAACAACAACAACAACAACAAGAAGAGGACAAGGAAGAAGAAGAAGACAGAGGAAGAGGAAGACAGAGGAACAAGAATAAGCAGAAGAAGAAGAAGAAGACGACGACGACGACGACGACGACAACAGAGGGAGAAGACACAGTAAGAGGAAGAGAGACTAAGAGGAAGAAGACCGAGCAAGACAAAGAGGAAGAGTGACAACAAGACAGAGTACCAAGAGGACAGAGTACGAAGAGGAAGACAAAGGAAGAGGAGGAGGAAGAGGAGGAGGAGGAAGAAGAAGAAGAAGAAGAAGAGAGTAAGACCAACACGGAGAGGAACAAGAAGGAGGACTAAGAAGAAGAGAGAGGAGGAAGAGAGCAAGACAAGGAGGGAGAGTACGAACAAGACAGAGTGCAAAGAAGACAGACTAAGAGGAAGAGGACAGAGTAAGACAAGGAGGAGGAGGAGGAGGAAGAAGAAGAAGAAGGAGAAGAAGAAGAAGAAGAAGAAGAAGAAGAAGAAGAAGAAGAAGAAGAAGAAGAACAAGTAGACAGACTAAGAGAGAGACAGAGGAAGCACAACAGAAGAAGGCAGAGTAAGAAGAAGATTAAGACAGAGTAAGAGGAGAAAGAACAAGAACAATAACAAAAAGAAAAAGAGGACAGAGGAAGAAGAAGAAGAAGCAGAAGAACAAGACAAAGTAGACAGAGTGCAAAGAACACAGACTAACAGGAAGAGGACAGAGTAAGAGAAGGAGGAGGAGGAGGAGGAGGAGGAGGAGGAGGAAGAAGAAGAAGAAGAAGAAGAAGAAGAAGAAGAAGTAGACAGACTAACAGGGAGACAGAGGAAGAACAAAAGTAGACAGAGTAAGAGGAGGAACAACAAGAACAAGAAAAAAAGAAAAAGAAGACAGACGAAGAAGAAGAAGAAGAAGAAGAACAAGACAAAGGAGACAGACTAAGAGGGAGACAGAGGAAGAACAATAGAACAAGACAGAGTAAGAATAAGATTAGACAGAGTGAGAGGAGGAAGAACAAGAAGTAGACAGACTAAGAGGGAGACAGAGGGACAATAAAAGAACACAGAGTAAGAACATGAACAAAAAGTTAAAGTACAGAGTAAGAACAAGAAGAAGAGGAAGAAGAAGAAGAAGAAGAAGAAGAAGAAGAAGAAGAAGAAGACAAGAAAAAGAACAAGGACAAGAAGAAAAAGACAGAGGAGGAGGAAAAGGAGGAGGAGGAGGAGGAGGAGGAAGGAAAGGGTAGCAGAGTAACCACACACCACAAAAACACTCAACACCAAGAAATAAGGAGGCCAGAGCCCTCCGTCCGAGTTCAACACTTCTTTATTGTGTCTTGGCTGGCTTGCTTGGTTGCTTGATTGCTTGCTGGCTTGCTTGCAGGAAGGCTAATCTTCTGCTTCTTCAGAATGTGCCCTCATTCCTGCAAAGACAACCGACAAGGACGCAGAGTACACACATAGACAGACACACAGACCACAAGACCTGGAGGACAAACACAGGAAAACCACAGACACAGACAGAGGACATACAGAAGGAACACAAAGGGACAAGACACAGAGAAGGACAAGGGGAAAGACACAGACAGACAAACAAACAAACACACAACACTTTCCACAACACAGAGCCACAACTGAGAGGCGGGAGTGACTGAAGAAGAAGAAGAAGAAGAAGAAGAAGAAGAAGAAGAAGAAGAAGAAGAAGAAGAAGCACAAGAAGAAGAAGAAAAACACAACGACAACAACACCAGTATGGGTACAACAGACACACACCAGTGACAGACAACCACAGAGAAGCACACAAGACAACACAGAAAGGAGGACAGACAAGGAGGGAGGGTAAGACAAAGACAGCAGAGAAAGACACACTGACAACTAGCAACGGGAAACAACATGACATGAAAGGGATGCCAGAAACCAGAGGACAACACCACATTACACGAGTGACACAGCGGGGGGGGGGGGCCAGGGGGCAGGGGGCCAAGACAGGAGGACTCCGTAACAAGATAGAGTGAGGAAGGCCACACAAAGACAGCCAAGTTCAAGAGGCAGGAGGAAGAGGACAGAGACTACACAGACAAGAGGAGGAGGAAGAAGGACAAACCACCACAGGTGGACCAATGCCAGTGACAACAACACAGACTGAGTGGTACACAGAGGGAAGGAGGACAACAGAAAAGAAGAAACGACTAGTATGACGACGACAACAACAGGCCATAGGTGCCAGAGAGGACACAGGAAGACCACAGACAGACAAGTGACACAACAAAGGACAAAGCCAAACAGGAGGACTACGAGGACAACAACAAGGGGCAGCAGGACAGGGACAAAGACACAGACAAAAGGAACGGTACAACAGCTCAGTCAAACACACAGACACATGAAGGAGACACAAACAAGACAAAAGGCAGACCACACTATCACTGACACAACACAGACAACAGGGGGTGACAAAGACAGACCCACAGCCACACCGATGGAATGGTGACAGAGACAAAGCACGACACAAAGGGGAGCGGCGGAGGGCTACGACAAAACAACCAAGACAACGACAACCACAACAAGACACGAGACCCACAGGCACACAAGGGTAACAAAGACAGAAAGGACAACACAGACAGAACCTCTGATGAAAAGAAGAAATGACAGACACTGACAAACTGAACACAGACTTACACCAAACCAGAGCACACACGCACACAGACAAAGACACACAGAGCAACACAGACACACAGAAACACATGGACAGGGACACAGACAG
>JASSRZ010034086.1:0-19005 GCA_032164315.1 Malacoctenus gilli | reverse complement strand
ATAAAAAACGATTTTGAGTTCAATGGCAACTTTTATTTACAAATTAAGGGCACAGCCATGGGCAAAAAATTCGCCCCGTCATACGCCAATATCTTTATGGCCAACTGGGAACGGAGGGCACTAAATACTTGCACTAAGGCCCCGTTCATCTACTTACGATATCTGATGATATCTTTGGCATCTGGACCCACTCCAAGGAGGAATTTCAAACATTTATTCACCTTTTGCCCACCTCTCATCAGCCTGGGAGATGACCTGCTGCTGGCTGGAGCTGGTGGAGGGCCAGTGCACCGCTGCTCCCCCCGAGGGAGCAGCATCACCAAACTAACCCCAACCCTAACCCCTAACCTTAACCTAACCCTAAACCCAACCCTAACCGTATATCTACAGTCCCGAGACCTAACCCTAACCCTGGAGTTTTATTCCAACCCTAACCAGTTTCCCCGGTGCCTAAACCCAACCACCTCCCTAAAAGAAGGATAGAAAAAAGGCTTAATTTAAAACCTTAATCGTGTTTTACGGACCAAAAACTTTATTAAATTCATGAAAGCAGTTAAAGTTTTAACCAAAAAAAGAACAAAAAAGGGGGGGGGGGTAATAAATATAGGAGATGCAGAAACGGAATGGAACAATTGCTCAAAATTTAAGGAACATTCTCAGTTTAAAACAGCAAAAAAAATGTAAAAGTTGTTTTTTAAAAAATGACAATAAATGTCACAGAAATATGAAAAAAGAATAAACAAGTGATTAAAATTCAGAGAACATTTCAGTTTAAAACAGCATTTACATTGAAAAGGTTCAGTATAAAAAGTCATCTTAATCATAAAACACTTTTCTTAGAAAGTAGCAACTCATTTTTTCCACAAAAGCAGAATTTATTTTACAGAAAGATTCATTAAAAAGACTAAGTTCAAGCTGAAATTGCATGCGCTTTCTTCAAAAATACAGTGTTGAATGTTTCTTAGCCCCGCCCCCAGGAGTATGAAAAGGCTTGCAGCTGGTGAAACAGCTCAATAGTTTTTCAGACAGACAAGCAGTTCTTCAGCTAACCACAGTCAGTACAGTGTGCCTTGTCCTGAAGAAGGCCCTCTCGAGGCCGAAACGTCGACGGCACACCTTTATTTTTACCGGGGCAAACGTTATTTTCCTTCTTTGTTGTTTCATTTTTTGAGTTAAGAAAAGTATTTCTCCTTTCCAATCTTGGAAAACGCTTTTTAGTTGTTTAGTTTCATTATATTAAAAAACAGAAAAACAAAGACAAAAAAAAAGTATAGAATCAACCATGGACGGAAAATGGACTGAGGTCCATTACGGCAAGAGACGCCAGCGCCCGGGGGTCCACTCTCGAGGGAGGACTTTTGGAGCCATGGAGAGTGCCCTTTCTGCCTCCTTTCAAAGGAGACAGGTTTATTTTCCAAAAACTAACCCTAACCCTAACCCTAACTTCATCTATCAAACAGATGATGGGGGCTTGGAGGGCAGCAAAAGCCCGGTTTCCCCAGGCGGACATCAGAATCCCGGCCCTAAATTACTCCCCCAATCTGCCAATCAATGAACGTTTGAGTCGGGGGCAACTTAACCAATTCATCGAAAAAAATGTCCCCCACATCCCACCCCTGGAAAATTTCGAAGTAACTTCAGATCGGGTACATTGGTCAGCAGTAACGGGTAGAGCCATGCTTACCCACTGGATGGCATTTTTAAACTTGAGGTCCCCATAAGCCTTCCACAGGAGGGGACAGAAAGGTCGCGACCTCCCGACAATGTGGTGGTCCTAGCCAAAAATTGTAAAATATCAGAAGCTGAGAGGAGCCTACTAAACAAAGGTCTGAGTTTTGTTCCAGCTACGTGTCCCCAGAGATCTCAAACTGAAAATGTAAGGTCCAATCTAGATACCTACCACAGAAAGTGGGTTGTTTTATTGGATTTTAATGTAAATTACGTCCCCTTCCTTCTTTTATTTCTTTTAAAACAGAAGTTCTTTGTTTAGTCATTTTAAATGTTTACATTTTTATTTCTCCTGTAATTTTGTCTTTTATTGCCGGTTTTCAAATACACCTTTTACTATGTCAACCCTTTTATCCAACCGTTTTGCAGTTTTATCCTCACCAGGATCCAAGGACTGCAGGGGGCCTTCCCCCTGCCCTCGGAGAGCCCCAACTCCCACCAGTCCAGGTGCTCGGATTTTAACCCCAGGTTTTAATAGCACAAAGTTATATTTCAAAATTTTACAAACTATCCACCACGTGGAAATTATTACAAAAGCCAACAATAACAAAACAATCCCCACGGGTATGAGGAAAAAGACAGAAAAGCTTGCAGCCTTTATTAAACCAGCCCGCCCCAATCCGGAGGTTTTACACAGGGTGAAGGAAAACACCCGGCTGTGGATGGAGCACAATGTCCATATCCTCGAACAGCATTCCAATAGAACACTCACGTCTCTCCTTCAGAATGCGGACACGGTTCAACCCGTGGCCCTGGAAAAAGCCCTTGATTGGGCTCAGAAAAGGTATCGACAGAGCCTAACGATGACTTTGGTGGAGTGTTTTAAAAGTTTATTCGCCCAAACATCGTCAGCCGCTCCTAGCCAGGTGGATCGGCTCAAGAAGATGGAGTTCCCTCCCCTCAGAACCTCACAGCCAAATGAGGTTAGCCGGTTACCACCCTGTTCTCCCCCATCAGGTCCTCAAACCCCACAACATTTGGATCTAGGGGACAAAAACAAAACAATTAATGAACAGATAAACCAGAAAAAAACCCCAGCCCCGACTCCAAAACCGAGACTAATACATGTTCAAGCCCAAGTTTATCGATAGCCAATTACCAGCCAAATCCCACAGTCTGAAAACAATGCTATTCTCCTTTCCGTTCCTTGTCCCTCTCCTCCCAGATCCAATGATGCGACAAGTCCGTTCTACTCACGAAGACAGAACATGGAGAAAAGGGAGTCACAGAACAGGATGGAACCACAGTCCTCCCTCCTCCCTCCCCATCTTTGCTGTCTCCTGGGACCCCATTACAAGCAGGTCCCCAACAGTTAAACTCAAAAAGCCAAATTACCCTGACTAAAACAACTCACAACAATCTGGTCATCCCGGAGTCTCAGTTGCAAGAAACAGTGTCAACTCAAAGTAATTCTCCTTCTCACAACCTTACAGGTCCAACGGAGGAGGGCAGTGGAGGTGCGGGCACCAAGAACACCAGGGGCACAGATATGCCATCTGTAGAGCGGGGCGATAAGTTGGAGATAATGATGTGTAATGTTGTGAAATTCGAAGCTGCACTGAACGAACCCCCATCTGATCCACATCTGACAACTGCCGACGCCCGCCCACCTGTGCCCGCACCCCCACTCCCGGAGCCTACGGTCCATCAACGAACCCACCATAGAATCAAAACCTGGCGTTTAACAATCTCGAAACCAAACATCATAATCGGTGATTCGAACCTGGTCCGCATGTCGCCTTTCACTCATAAGGAAATACAAATCGACAGTTTCTCTGGAGCGCAATTCCACCATATCACCCACATCCTGAAAAATCTACCCCAGACACCCATGGTCAAAAATGTCATTATCTCCGTTGGCCTTAATAACTGTTTACAAATCCAACTGCTGCTCACAATGGTAAAACAACTAAACACGTTAATTAATCAAATAAAACTCACTTTTCCATCTGCCTCCGTCTTGGTCCCGATCATTAACATAAGCCCTCATCTTCATGCTGAACCCAAAGATAGAATCCTGTTTCTCAATGACTACATTCTCAAAAAATACCAATATTTGAATGAACTCAACCCACTTCTTTTCACCACAGAACCTACTGACCCGGTACACTGGACCCGGGAGACAGCAAACAAAATAGTCCGGAGTTGGTTGGACCAGTTAAACTACTAAGGGGGGCTCAGAATATCTTTTCAACCCCGTTCAGTCCAATGATACCAACCTGTCATCCCATAACCTCAGCATGGAGGAACTTACCTAACTGGAAAGGGGCCTTACTTTTATTCCGACACCCAACCTACTTCAATTACATAGCAACCTGCACGCCTTTCACAGGAAACTCAAACTTTTAGAACATTATAATTTCAGTGAGGACTACCAACATGTCCCATTCACCAACAGTTCAAAGTGGGAGCCGGCTGGGGAGGGACTCTCTGACACCCTGAGGGGATTGATCCGCAGGGACGGGGAGCTCTTGGCCGCCCTCTCGGTACCTCGAGAGTGGTGCGCCAATGTTACGGGTCCACAAAGGACAGCTCTTAATAAACTGACAAGGAGGAGAGACATCATAATTAAACCAGCGGATAAAGGGAGACAGGTGGTCCTTTAGGACCGCCAGGATTATCTGTTCGAAGCAAATCGTCAACTGAATAACTTAAAGTATTATGTCCCCCTCCGAAACTCGCTCCAATCAGCCACCCGGGACCTCATCAGACCAATTTTGGAAAGACTTTACAGAAAAAAATACAATACAATAAATCAAATGTTTTACCTCCTGGGCCCGGAGTCTCCACGCCCTCGCCAATGTTATCTGTGACCAAAAATTCATAAACCTCCGAGCTCCTGGACGGTAACTTTTAGAATCCCTCCAGGACGCCCGATTGTAAGCGACTGTGGGTCCGAGTCCTATAGAATGGCCGAATACATAGATCACCGTATTAATCCGTTAGCCAGGAAGCATCCGAGCTACATTAAGCTACATACCACTTTGTCAATAAACAAAAAAATATCACGGTCCCACTTAACGCCTTCCTTTTCACAGTTGACATCGACTCGCTGTATACCAACATCGACACAGACTTAGGCTTACAGGCTCTGAGTGCTACTTTTCCGGACTTTCTGGACCCCGGTCGCCCAGACCAGGAGATTTGCCAGCTGCTTCGCCTCACCCTCCTTAGAAATGATTTCACATTCAACTCACAGTGGTTCCTTCAGGTCTGTGGGTGCCCCATGGGTCGTAAATATTCCCCAGCCTACGCAGATATTTACATGGCCCACTGGGAACGGGGCATAAAAAACAAATGCCGGGCGCACCCCTACCTATATTTCCGTTACTTAGACTTTACGGGATGTGGACGGACTCCTCGGAGCACTTTGGGGAGTTCCTCCACACCCTGAACACACATCATCCCAATATCAAGATAAAACACAACAAACATTTAAACCTGATCGAATTTTTGGACGCTACAGTTTTCTTTCACAATTTCAGTAATAACACAAAACAGTTAGCCACAAAGGTTTTTATTAAGGACACGGACAGACACACACTTTACAAAAGCAGTTATCACCCAAAACATGCATACAAGGGCATTGTCAAATCCCAACTCATCCGAATCCATAGAATCTGTACTTACAGGGATGATGTGGATGAGGTGGCTGGCATTCTATTCGGGGCTCTCAGATGGCAAGGTTATTCGCGTCGCTTCCTAAGAAAAAGAAAAGCGAAGTTCGATGTAAGATTCACCAGCCTAACGGCCCCAGATAGCCCAGTCGAAGGGAGCCCCCTGCGGGTCCCTTTTATTACGACGTACCGTTGTCAATTACATTATTTTAACCAGCGATTACGGGAGAATTTTACTGATTTACAGGAGAGCAATGCACCTTTTAGAAACTACAGGATGATCACGGCGTACCGCAGAAGCAAAAATCTTAAAGATATTTTAGTACACACGCGATTTACGTCTGAAGGCCACCAGTAACCTACACAGGGCTCCCTTCTTCATCTAGAACGTACACTCAAGGGACGGAGGGCCAACAAAACCGTTCTGGACCCCTGCAGACAAAAACATCATGTACGCCATTGAATGCTCTCACTGCAACAGGATTTATGTAGTGGAGAGCAAAAACAGAATAAAGGACAGAATTGGACAACATCGCTATCTCATCACGACGGGCAAAGGGAACAACGTTTTACACACACTTTCGTGAGGTGGGCCTACATCACTGCAGCCACCGAGTGGTGGAACAAGACCTAAACTGGTCCACAGCCCAAAGAAAGCACCAAGAGAGGGGATGGATCCGAAAACTCAACACAATAATCCCATTGGGTCTAAACGAAAGACCATGAACTCATTACTGAGCCGGAAAGCGGAACATGGGAGTTTTTCGTTTATAACCACCTTTGTTTTTCCACAGGGGAGCGGAAGGTCACTTTTTAACCCCCCCCCCCCTTTTTAGGTTTTAGTAGGGTGTTTAAATAATTTAATTATTCCATTTTATTGTTCCTAGTTTTGTTTACTCCATTTTATGTTCTTAACGAATCATTTATTCTTGATTTATCTAAATTTATTTGAATCTCTTACAAATGGAGTTCAAACAGGATACTTTTTATCTAACTACTGTTTTTACCCTTTTCTTACCTCTATTAGAAGGCAAATTAGTGCCGAGGCCTCCTCATTTGAATGTGCATGCTTTTTATCGTTTTCCAACATTTGTTTTGGAGGCCTCCTCAGGATGATTTTGACCTTGTGTGCAAAGACGTTTTTCAAAAAGCCCCTTTTCTTGATTTAAATTGCCATCACTAGAGGCGAAACGAGGTTTTACCTCAATTGGATTTTATTTTTAAATATGTTGAGGAACTCCATTTTTATTTCAACTGAATCTTTCCTTTATGTCACACCGCCTTATTTATTGTCCAACTTTTAATAAACGGGGAATACATGGACTTCCTTGGCCTGATAAACGGACGGGCATATTTTTCAAATTATTATACTTTTCTTGTACATGCTATTTTGGTTTTATTTTCTTCATGTACAGTTTGGATACCAGGAAAACTGCTGGGATTTGCACGCACCCAGCAGTCCCCACAAGGAGTCCGCCAGTGATTTTAATCCAGGAATCGGTTTTAATTCCCCCATTTTCCTCCTAGGTCGTACCTTTTCAGCCGCCTTTTATTACACCTTTTATAACACGTTCTTGTTTTACCTGTGTGAAAGAATATAATATGGATTGGAACTTTACAAGGAAAATTACCCCGATTTTAAAGCCTGTGACCCGTGTTTTTCTTTTCTTTCTTCCCCTAACCCTAACCCTAAGAGACAATTAATAGATACCACCTATTACAGTAAATTAAATAAACCCATATACACAGATACTACACCCATAGTCACAGGAGTTATCAATAATCTTTACAAAAAGAAATTTATTAATGGCAAACAAAAAACTTACCTCATAGGAGACTACGAACCCAGGGTCAGACGCTTCTACCTGCTGCCTAAAATACACAAAGACCCCAAACCTCATTAAACCCCCCCCCCCCCCCCCCCCCCGGGAGGCCTATTGTCTCCGACTGCAGCAGCAAAACCAATAGAACAGTGGAATTTATTGACTATTTACAGCCCCTATCTATTAAACACCCTAGTTACATTTAAGATACATTTGACTTTGTAATTAAAATAAATAATATTCGCCTACCTGATAACTCTTATTTACCATAGATATTGACAGCCTTTATACTAACATTCATATTACAGAGGGCATTAACTGTATCAAAAATACCTTTTTTAAATATCCGGATAGCAAAAGACCCGACAAAGAACCCCTTCAACTCCTGGAAATCAACCTCAGGAGAAATGACTTTGAGTTCGATGGCCAGTTCTACCTGCAGGTCAAGGGGGCAGCCATGGGCAAAAAGTTTACTCCAGTGTTCGCAAACATCTTCATGGCCCACTGGGAGACAGAGGCCATGAACAAGTGCATAAATAAACCACTTTATTATTATAGATACCTGGACGACATCTGGCGGGTCTGGACTTACTCAGAGGAGGAATTCCAACACTTCGCCCCATGCCCACATTCCAACACACACAACCCCTCTATTACAATCAAATTTACAATCAGTGCAACAGCAGTAGACTTTTTGGACACCACGACATACAAAGGCCCACAATTTTGCACAACACATACATTAGATGTCAAAGTTTATTTCAAACCCATCGACACACGCCTTACTTTTCAAAAACAGCGACCACCCCAAGCACACATATGCAGGCCTCGTCAAGTCCCAACTGCTCAGGTTCCACAGGATCTGCACACAACCAGCAGATTTTCATTCGCCCTCCTAAGTCCTCTTCAAGGCCCTACGCCATCGGGGTTACTGCAGGACCCTCCTGAGGCGATGTGGAGCCTCCTTTCTTGAGTCCAGGCCCCCGAATGATGATCGAATACTCCCTCTCATCACCACCTTCTCCCACTCAGCAGGCCCTCTCATCTACAACATCAAACTGCACTTCCCCAAATTCCAATCAAGCACCCCCCTTCTTCAATACCAGAGTTATCTCGGCCTACAGAAGAAACAAAAATTTTAAAGACTTCCTAGCCAAATCCAGGGTCAAGCTGTGAAAGGCACCCAAGGGCAAAGGTCACAGATTTTTTCAAACAAGTTAATTGGATCCAAAACGAATTAGCAAAAAGGTCTTCAAAATTACTCAATCTGGACACCCCAAACTCAAAAATTGCATTTACCTAATCAGATGCAAAAAATGAAACACCCATTATGTGGGTGAGACCAAAAACTCCATCCTCACCTGATTTGCCCAACTCAGATATAACATTTTAAATAAAAAAAACACACACACAGCCCTAGTCAAACACTTTACTGCACATGAGTGGGAAAACGTAACGGTCCCTGTCCTCCAACACAACCCCTTCTGGTCCACAGCTCAGCGTAGGAGGGCTTAACAACTGTGGATCCTCACACTCCAGACATCTCTGCCTGAGGGCCTCAATGACAGGTAGCTCATTGATGGGGACTCATGGCAGGAGTGCCTGTGCATTTTCCCCTTCTCTCTTCTCCTAACCCTAACCCACTAAATCTATTACACTAAATTATATTTTAGAATTTTACAAACGATACATCACGCTGAAATAATTACGAACGCTAAAAATAATAAAGTAGTTCCCACAGGCATGAAGAGGAAGGCTGAGAAGCTCGCTGGTTTTATTAAACCGGCTTGCCCCAACCCAGAAGTGATTCATAGAGTTAAAAAAAAGACTACACTGTGGATGGAACACAATCTCCACATCCTCAGCAAACACTATGATAACGTACTCGCCACTCTTCTCCAGGAAGTTGACACCGGTGAACCCGCAGCCCTGGAAAAATCTTTAAGCTGGGCACACAGAAGATACGGACGGAGACTCACAGCGACCTCGATCGACAGTTTTAAAACTTTATTCAGCCAAACATCGTTGTCCGCTCCTGACCAGGTGGGTCAGCTCCCAGAGGTTGAGTTCCCTCCCCTCACAGCCACAAGAGGGCAACTGGTTCCCGTACTGTCTTTCTCCCTCAGATCCCCGATGCTTACAACCATTGAATCTGAAAGAAAGTTAAGAGGTAAATCACAAATCATTAGACAGAAACAAAACCGCGGCTCCAACCCCAAAACCCAGATCTATAAATATCCAAGCCCAGGTTCAAAAGCATCCGGTTAACAGTCAAATTTCACATTCCGTAAGAATTCTCAATCCCCTATCCATTCCCTCTTCTCTCCGACCCAGCAATGCCCAGTTAAGCTTGACGAGTCCACGTCACCTCACAAGAGAGGTGAATACAGAAGACGGTGTCGCAGAGCAGGTCGGAACCCCAGGCCCCTCTCCTTCCTTCCCACTTTCACCGCCTCCTAGGATCTCACAATGCATAGGGCCGCTACAGCCAATCCCGGAAAATCGGAGCACTTCAAACAAACCAGCGTGCAATAACCTCATCATCCCGGAATCACAAATGCAGGAAATTGTATTACTAAACCCATCTAATTGTCCGCTTCATAATCCGCTTGAGGAGGGGCACGGAGGTGCGGCGGCCAACAACACCGAGCGTGCAGTTTTTCTACCCCAGAACAGGGCGACAGGTTGGAGATGATGATGGGAAATGTTGTGAAATGCGAAACTGCACTGAACGAACCCCCATCTGATCTACATCTTACAGCGGCCATCGATCCCCGCCCAGGCCGGCCCGCAGTCTCGCGGCCCGAACCGACGATTCACCAACGCACCCATCAAAAAATCAAAATCTGGCGTTTAATAATCAAAAACCAATGATAATAATCAGGGACTCAAATGTAGCCCATGTGTCACCCTTCACTCATAGTGGAATTCAAATCGACCGTTTTCCAGGGGCACAATTCCACCACATCACTCGTATCCTGAAGTGGGTGCCCCCGAACCCCTCCGTTAAAATTCTCATCCTTTCCGTTGGTTTAAATAACTGCCTGCAACTTCAGCAGCCACTCACAATCACCAAACAACTAAACACATTAACCAATCAAATCAAACTTACCTTTCCATCGGCTTCGGTTTCTATTCCAATTATAAATATCAGCCCTCAACTCCAGGAGGAATCAAAAAACAAAATCCGCTTCCTTAATGACCATATCCTCAAAAAATATCAATACTTAAACGAACTTAATCCCCTCCTTTTTATTACAGAACCTACAGACCCCGTTCACTGGACCCAGGAGACGGCCTATCAAAATAATCAACAGCTGGATGGACCAGTTGAACTGTTAGAGGGGGCCCAGAATCCTCTTTCAAGCCCCCACCAATCCAACTTCTCAAACCTATCCTCCTATAGCCTCAACATGGAGGAAATAACTCTGTTGGAGAGGGGCCTGACCTTTATCCCAACACCAAAACCACCCAGCCTCCCTCAGCTACACAGGGACATATCTTCCTTTCCACAGGAAACTAAAGCTCTTCTAACACTTTCAATTCAATGAGGACTATGGACATGTCCCATTCACAAATAATTCCAAATGGGAACCAGAAGGGGAGGGACTCTGACGCCCTGAGGAACCTGGTCCGGAAGGATAGGGACCTTTTAGCTGCCCTCTCGGTGCCCAGAGCCCGACACTCTAATGTTACAAAGTCACAAAGAGAAGTCTTGAACAAACTTGGCAGGAAAAAAGACATAACAATTAAAGCGGCCGATAAAGGGGGGACAGGTGCTCCTTTTGGATCGCCATGATTATTTAATAGAAGCAAACCGACAATTAAGTGACTGAAAATATTCTGTCCCCCTTCCAAACTCCCTCCAATTAGCAACCCGGGAGCTTATCAAACCAGTTTTATTGTCGCTCTACCATAAGAAATGTATCAAAATAAAGCGAATGTCTTATCTCCTTGGCCCCGAATCTCCGAGACCACGCCAGTTTTATCTCCTCCCTAAAATACACAAACCTCCAAGCTCTTCGACTGTGCCTTTTTAAATCCCCCCACGATGCCTCATCATAAGCAACTGCAGGTATGAGTCCTATAGAATTGTCAAATATATTGACCATCATATAAACCCGTTATCCAGGAGACACCCCAGTTATATTGAGGACACCTACAATTTTGTCAATAAACTAAAAACCATTACAGTTCAGCAAAACCCCTTTTTATTTACAGTAGATACTGACTCCCTTTACACCAAAATCGATATGGAACTAAGTCTATGGACTCTAAGAACTACAGTTCAGGATTTCCCGGACCCCGGTTGCCCGGATGAGGAGATTTGCCAGCTGCTTCGTCTCATCCTCCTAAGGAACGACTCCACGTTTAATTCTCTGTGGTTTTTACAGGTATGTGGGTGCGCCATGGGACGGAAATACTTGCCGGCTTACGCAGATATTTATTTAGCGAACTGGGAGCGTAACGTCGGAACAAAGTGTCCGGCGCACCCCTCCCTGTATCTTCGCTATTTGGATGATATTTTTGGGGTGTGGACAGACTTCTCGGAATGTTTCGGAGAGTTCCTCTACGCCCTGAATACACATCACCCCCAACATAAAAATAAAACACAATAAACAGTCCAACCAGATAGAGTCCTTAGACGCAAAAGTTTTTTTTCCATAACTCCCAGAATAGTACGAAACAGTTGGCGACTAAAGTTTTTTTCAAAGACAAAGAAAAAAATACACCCTCATTTAAAACCAGTTATTATCCCAAGCATACACACCGAGGCATCATAAAGTCACAGCTGATCTGTTTCCATAGAATCTGTTCATATGAGAGGATGTGGACGAGGCGGCTGGCATTTTATTCAGGGCTCTCAGACGGCGGGGATACTTGTTTCGCTTTTTACGAGCAATTAATGCTGAGGTCAACAGGCAATTCACAGATCCAACGGCCTCAGACCGTCTGGCCCAAGGGGGGCCCCTGCCGGCCCCTGACATATCACCGACAACTTCACTATTTTAACCAGAGAGTACGGGAGAATTTTATTCGCCTGCAGGAAAACGGTGCACCTTTTGATAACTGCCGGGTGGTGAGGGCTTACCACAGAAATAAAAATCTAAAGGACATTCTAGTCCACACAAAATTTTCTTCGGAGCTACGCAAGGGCACCAGGACCTTATACAGGGCTCCTCCCTTTATATACAATATACACGCAGGAGAAGGAGCACTGTCGAAATCTTTTTGGGCACCAACTGATAAAAACATTATTTATACAATAGAATGTGCCCACTGCAATAAAATATACATCAGGGAGACATAGTGGCAACTGGACAAAATATTTAATAAATTGAATCCATTTAAGAAATACATTTCCTCAAATACACCGATCTTAAAAGTGTTGGTTTTGTTTGGTTGATGTGTGGTGCCTTTGCTGGACTTCTGCGGGGCCCGGACTCCCCGTATTTACCATTGTTTCCTAACTCCAGCTCATGTGCAGCTTTCTTGCCCGTTTTTTTTTCTCTCCTGCCACCTGCTTTCTCTAGTGTCTGCCACACACCTGCCAATGAAAAATAATGTTTTCATAACTCAATTAGGGGCAGCCAGCGAGCTCTCCGCAACTGGTTGGGCAGGTTTTGACATGGTTTGAAGGTTAGGGTTCAGGTTAGGGTTTAGGGTTAGTTTGGCGATGCTGCTCCCTAGGGGAGAGCCATGGTGCACTGGCCATCCCACAGCTCCAGCCAGCAGCAGGTCGCGTAACCCCGTTTGCCTCTCAGCACGGTGGTCCAGTGACCCTCCATGAGGTAAGTTAAAGATGTTTTTATTTTTCATATACTGATTTGAAAATATGTATTTTACAGGGACAAAAAGGAGAGACAGTTACTAAAAACAGGACAAAGACAAGGACAAACGGTGACACGGAGAACACGGAGGAGGCCCAACAAACACAAAACACCAAGAGACAGACAGGTACACCGACTAGAGGGTTTTGTGTTGTTTTTTTATATTTTTTAAGTGAAGATTTTTAAAATTTTTTGTTGTTTTTAATAGTATTTTTCAACGTTTTTGTCTTTTGTTCTCCCTACATATAACACAAATAAAGAGAAAAAGAAGGTGGAAAAGGTTTGAAGGAGAAAGTGCAAAAATAATAGTAAGTATTGCCGAATTGCATGTGCTAAAGAGCGACCTTTCGACTCATGTGAGTCTTCTTCCGGCTCCAGCACATGAAAACACAAGTAAAATCGCTAAGGCAAGCTTTGAATAGGAGGTCCTTCCTCTCTGAGCTCCAGCAAGGGAATGAGCTCTGCTCTGCCTTGTTCTCAACGTGTAACAGCTCTTGGCCATGCCCCCTTTTCTTTGATGTGCGTGAGTGGCAGTCTGGAGGAAAGCAGGTGGCAAGAGAGAAAAAAAAGCAGGGAGCTGCACATAAGCTGGAGTAAGGAAACATTGGTAAATACGGGGGTCCGGGGTCCCACAGAAGTCAGGCAAAGGCACTATAATGTCAACAAATAAAAACAATATTTTTTAAGATCAGTGTATTTGTGGAAATGCCTTTTTTAATTCTTTTTAATATTGGGTTTGGTGGTGCCGCTCCCTAGGAGGGAGCAACAGTGCACGGGCCATCCCCCGACTCCATCCAGCAGCAGGCCATCTCGCAGGCTGATGAGAGGTGGTATTAGCCCGTTTTCCTCTTGTGACGTTGGTCCAGTGACCCTCCATCCATAAATAATGGGTGAGTAGTGATTTTTTATTCAATTTTTTTGTTTGGTTTTCTTTGACTTTTAGGGTTTCATAGATTTTTGGTTTTTTTTTCTATGTCCCATTCCAAACATGAACTGAGAACTAAATAAAATGGAGGGGAAAGAAATTTCTTGGCCAAAAATAAATTTTTTGTGTGTTGTATGGCGACGTTTTGACTGTCTTAACAGTCCTTTTCAGACCGTAGTACACGAATAAACTGAATCAGAGCAAAAGCACCAGATTTGGGTTGGTTTTGAGAGTCCTGTCTCTTTGTACTCCTCAGATGGAATGACACCTGCTCTCCCTCTGTCCCTGCTTATATACTCTTGGCCACACCCCCTGGCCTTTGAAGTGAGTGTGTGAGGAGTCCTCTGCAGCAGCTGCCGAGAAACGGGGTGAGAGCTGTGGATGAGTTATCCCAAGAAGACAGCGTCCGAATTTTTAACTCGAAGGCAAGGTTTTAGCATTGAATGAAGTAAAACAAAGACCAGTCAATATGTTTTAGAAAATATGGCTTTAACCTTTGCTGAACGTTTTCAATCATGTATTATTTATTCTTCAATCATGCATTCCAATAAAATAATTTTTTAAAAAAAGGAAAACAATTATGCTCCCTCTCTTTTTTTTTTTTTTTTTTTAAAAAAGTGTTTTAACTTTCATTTAAGGACTAGGCTTCGAGAGTAGTTATGTTTTAGGCGAGGAGGGTCCTGGCTTGTCTTAGGCAAAAAAGGGTGGGGGGGCTGGTTAGGTTTAGGCAAAAAAAAAAAGGGGGGGGGGTTAGGGTTGGGTTTAGGGTTAGGGGTTAAGGTTAATTAGAGATAGGGTTAGGGGGTTAGGGTCAGGGGTAGGGGTAGGGTTGGTGAAATGAACCCATCCCCAGCTCCAGCCAGCAGCAGGTCATCTCCCGGGCTGATGAGAGGTGGCGTTACCCTGTTTGCCTCTCTGCACAGTGGTCCAGTGACCCTCCATTGGGTAAGTAAATGATGTTTTTATTTTTTATATACTGATTTGAAAATAATATGTATTTTACAGGGACAAAAAGGAGAGACAATTACTGAAACCAGGACAAAGACAAGGACAAACGGCAGCACGAAGAAACCCCCCCCCCCCAAAAAAAAACAAAACAACACACACATACACACAGAGACAGACAGGTACACAGACAGGAAGATTTTTGGAAAATATGTGTTGTTTTTAATAGTATTTTCCTTCTTTTTTGTCTTTTGTTCTCCTTACATATAACACAAAGAAAGAGAAATAGATAGTGGAAGAGGTTTGATAGAGAAAATGGGACAAAACCAGGACAGAACACCAGTCATGTCCTCTGTAGGAGACACACAGAGCTCAGACCAGGTCCTGAATGAGAGCGAGGACAGGACTTAATCTCCTCTTCTCCAACTTCTCAGACGACTCCTCGCCCTCACAGAATGCTGAACCAGGGCCCTTTAAAGTGCACAGGAATCCTAGTACTAAACGAAAGCTTATTGACTGGGTTCTGCGCATCCTTAAAAAGTGGGTGATCATTGGAGATTCTAATTTGTCTCGACTCCTGGCTCATTCACACCCAAATCTCCAAACTGAGGCCTTCCCAGGTGTAACCTTCCGCCTTGCACATGCACTAATCAAAAAGTGCAAGCATGTGCATGCACCAGTGGAAAAATGGATTCTTTCCTTCGGCTTAAATGCCAGACACCAAAAGGCCAACGAAACATCTATAAAACAGATGATGGGGGCTTGGAGGGCAGCAAAAGCGTGGTTTCCCCAGGCGGACATCAGAATTCCGGCCCTAAATTGCTCCTCCAATCCGCTAGGAAATGAATGTTTGAGTCTTGGACAACTCAGTGAATTTGTTGAAAGAATGTCCCCCACATCCCACCCCTGGAAAATTTTGAAGTAACTTCAGATCGGGTACATTGGTCAGCAGTAACGGGTAGAGCCATGCTTACCCACTGGATGGCATTTTTAAACCTGAGGTCCCATTAAGCCTTCCACAGGAGGGGACAGAAAGGTCGCGACCTCACGACAGTGTGGTGGTCCTAGCCTAAAAATTTAAAATATCAGAAGCTGAGAGGAGCCTACAAAATAAAGGTTTGAGTTTTTTTCCAGCTCTGTTGCCCCGGAAATTTCATGCAGAAAACATAATGTCTGATTTAGATACTTACCACAGAAAGGTGAAACTATCAGCCTTCTTTGGTGTAAGCAAGCACTCAAAGCCACTTCCATTTTGTGCCCCCTCATCATGGGTTCCTCCACCCTACACACTTCCTCCTGAAACTGAATTTTTACTTCACAAAGATAAAAGTGACTTACTCAAAGTCTTTAATTCAGCTACTTTTCAAAAAGGTTTTGAGAAACCAAATTTATCAGTTTTTTACTTGAAGCACTGAGGGAGCTTCAAAGTAACCCCAATATTGTGATCAAGAAGGCTGACAAAGGCAGCATGGTGGTGGTAGCGGACCGGGAACAATATATATATATATATGAAGCTGAGAGGCAACTATAAATGATCTAAATTATTATACCAAATTGGCTGAACCAATATTTTGGAAAAAGAAGCTCTTAGTTTTAAGGATATTGGATGAATTAAACACAATAAAGCTCATAACCGATCAACAATATACATTTTTAATTGCTAAGCCCAACCTCCGGATACACGGATTTAATATATCACCCAAAATTCAGAAAGACCCCGAAAAATGGACAACGCCACATGTTATTCCTTCAGGTTGGCTTCTTGTGTCCGATTGCAGGAGTCACACATATGCGACCGCCAAATTTATAGAATATTATTTACATCCAGTTTCAATTAAACATCCATCATATGTAATGACACCCACCATTTTGTACAGATAATCAGGAACCTGCAATTACCAGAGGATTTATTTATTTTCACCATCGATGTAGACAGTCTCTATACCAACATGGAGACAGCAGCAGGCCTGCAGGCAGTCAAGGAGGCATTCTTGAGGTTTCCAGACAACACCAGGCCGGACTCAGTGGTCCTCATGCTTCTTTCCTTGCCTAAACCAAACCACCATCCCCCCAAAGCCCCCCCCCCGCCCCCCTATTTATCTAACTCCAACCTTACCCTTCCTTGCGTAAACCTACCCACCACCAACCCCCGAAACACCCCCCACCCCCATTTTTCTTACCTTTTTCCTCCTTGCCTAACCCTAACCAAACACACTCCTCACGCAGTCACACACACACGGGCATACACACGCACAAGGATAAAGAGTAGATAAAATGACATATTAAATTTGACCTAATGATTCTACATTGGTAACTGGACAAAAGATTTATTACATTTTGCATTTCCACACATATACAGATTTTTAAAAATATTTCCTTAAATTGGTCGTCATTTAGTGCCTTTGCCTGACTTCTACGGGGCCCCGGACTCCCCGTTTTTACTATTGTTTTCTTCCCTCCAGCTCATGTGCAGCTCCCTGCTTTTTTTTCTCTCTTGCCACCTGCTTTCTCGGGACTCAGGCCACACATGCACATCAAGGACAAGGGGGCATGGCCAAGAGCTTTTAGAAGTAGTGAACAAGGCAGAGCAGAGCTCATTCCCTTGCTGGAGCTCAGAGAGGAAGGACCTCCTACCTTAGCACTTTTTCTTGTGTTTCTCTGTGCTAGAGCCTGAAGAAGACTCACATGAGTCGAAACATCGCTCTTTAGCACACGCAGTTTGGCCATGCTTGCTGTTATTTTTGCGCTTTCTCCTTTAAACCTTTTCCACCTTCTTGTTGACTTATAAATGTAGGGAGAACAAAACACAACAAAAAAATGATTAAAAAAACCCCACCAAAAAAATGTAAAAATCTTTAATGAAATTTAAAAAACATAACCCTCTTGTCTTTGTATCTGTCTGTCTCTGTGTGTTTGTGTTTTTTTGGGGGGGCTTCTCCTTTATTTTTGGGGGGGGCTTCTCTGTGTGACCATTTGCCCTTGTCTTTGTCTTGGTTTCGGTATTTGTCTCTCCTTTCTGTCCCTGTAAAATACACATTTTTTCACATCAGTATATATATTAAAAAAAATCATCTACTTACCTCATGGAGGGTCACTGGACACCCATGCAGAGAGGTAAACAGGGTAACGCCACCTCCCATCAGCCCGGGAGAAGACCTGCTGCTGGCTGGAGCTGGGGGATGGACAGTGCACTGCAGCTCCCCCCTTGGGAGCAGCATCACCAAACTCAACCTAACCCTAACGCGACTGCAGCAGCGAAACCTACAGCACAGCAGAATTTATTGACCATTATTTACAGCCCTTACCTATCAATCATCCAAGCTACATTGTTATTCACCACTGATATTGATAGCCTTTAAACTAATGTTAATATTACAGAGGGTATTAATTGTATTAAAAATACCTTCCAAAAATATCCCGATAGCAAGAGACTGATTTCTTTCCCCTTCTCTGATCCTGTAACCCTCTAATCCTAACCCTAACCTGGAGGTTAACACTTAGACACTGGCTCCGGTCCCTCCGAAATTTTTCTACTGTTTGCTATGTTGGTGTTTTCTCTTGTTCAAAGTTCAGGTTCGCTCAAGGAGTAGACCAATTCTTACTGTACCTGAACATAATATTCTTTTGGTCTGTCGGGTATGAATAATGGTTGGGTAAAATGTATTTCCTTTCATGTTAACGGGCTGACCAACCCAATAAAGCGTAGTAGAATCTTATCTGAAGTAAATTTAAAAGAGAAGAAAAAGACTATACACAAGTTTTATCCTCCTTAGAACCAAAGAAAAAAAGTGTCTTACAATTTCTTTTTTGTGTGATTTTCCATGTTTTTGGACCTAAAAAGAAACACATTACAATTTAAATTTTTAAAAATATACTTTTCATTTTAATTTCATAGCATGTCCACTGTGGAGGACAACAGGACGATTTGCATGGGAAAATAGAACAGACTTTAGAAAATAAAAAAATTAAAAAACATGGGGAGCGAGTTCAATGAACAAAACGGCCGTTACGAACCTTAAAATCGAGTGTTGCGCATCCACCTTAAACGTAACGGTAACCCAGAATGCATTGCGTTATTTACAGTTAAAAATGTTGAAACGGATATATAGAGATATGAATATGATGAAAAACATCGT
>JASSRZ010034085.1:0-13485 GCA_032164315.1 Malacoctenus gilli | reverse complement strand
CGGTGTGTTTCTAAAAATATAGAAAGGCTCGCTCTTTAATTTTGTTACATAAGTGGAGATCAGATATTGAGTTTGCTGCTCACTTTGCTCCTGGAGGAGCGGAGGGCAGCAGCAGGCTCGTGACCACCGAGGTCATCAGGTATAAATCCCAGTGACGAACCAGGACGAGCGGGAGAGCTCCGATCTATGTGCAGTTTTCGCAAAGGGAGCCAAATCCCTGAACTTTAAAGCGGCGGGACATCACTTTAATTTATAAGAGTCACTAAAACTTTAGGTCCCGGGATGTCGTCTCGAATTACAAGAGGTTATTTTTGTCCCCTCTCACTTGTTGTTGTTGTTCCAACACTTTGCTGTAAGTTTTTGCTCCCACACCCCTCAGAAGAGGAAGTGTGAAAGTATATTTCAGCAAACTTTATCAAGATAGTAAAACTGCAAACACAAAAGACTAAACATGCAAAACTAGTCCCCTTTATTTATTTAGATTCTACTATTGCATATGTGTGTCACAGTGGGTTTGCTCAGCATTGCGTTGTTCTGTTTGTAAAAACTCAGAGGACCTGATGAGGGCACCATGAAGAAACAGGCTGGTTTGGGGTCCGCATGCTTGAGAAACTCCCAGTCACAGATAATCAGGATCACTAAGCCGGTTATCAAATTCGTGTAACGCGGCCGCTCCGCTTCAGGCGCTTTCAGGGCGGAAGCTGAAGTCTGATGAAATCGATCCGACAGGTGTGTTTGCGCAAGATGGTGAGAAATATTCACGAAGGTTTGGACTAATTAACTCTAAAAACTTCAGAGTGGAGCAGCTGTTTCCCAACAAGCATCCAGCAGGTCGCGCTCACGATTTTGAGCTGCAGTCATGAAATCAAAGCAGAAAAAGAGTCAAAATGCAAATGTGAAGTGTGAATGGCTCGCCGTCAGATGGAAACAAATGACCAATCACGAACATAGACGGTCCTCTGACAGCAGTGGAAACACAAGCAGTTCGTATCAAGTTGTTTTCCCGAACAACATTTTGTACCTGTTTTCGGAGCACACTTGCTCTCCTCAGAATCGATGGTCATGTGCCCAGCTTGAACGTTCTGCCCGTTTAACTGCGACGTCATTTTCAGGAATCGATCTCACTCATAATCGGATGCAGAACAGGCAATTTTCAGGGTGAGTTAGGTGATCTTTTTTTCACCTGATAAGAAGCGAGAAGCCGACTTCAGCGCCGTGCTGTCTCGCTCACTTCTGCTCTCACAGTTTGGCCTCATTCGTGACGAGGGACGCCGCAAAATTCAACCAATCGTGTTTTTGTCGCTTATTGTGATAAACTAATTCACCACCAGTCTGAACAAGACGAACTGGTCAAACTCGCTCATCTTGGAATCCCGTGTTCCTATCCGAATGTTTACTGGACACCTGTTTTAAATGTTTTTATCTGTTGTTTGAGAAGCTCTCTGACAGTGTTTTCTAACCGGCTCCTGGCTGTTTTCCTCCTCCCTGCCGTGCACCTCCTGTGCGTGACGGTTATTTCTTGCAAGCAGGGAAAACACAGCAGCAGAAACAATCATTTCCTTTCTGTGCTACAAGAGATTCCTCTGCGTCGTTTGCAACGTCGACAAGCATCTTCTGAGTTTCCACAGATATTTCAGTGCCCGTGGAAGGTTGTGTTCACCCACTCTCACTCTCGTACACACGCGTACTTCCTACACACTGATGTTGCCACCGCAGAGTTTGAAGGTTAGCATTCAGAGGTGTGGAAATAAACTCTCTCTCCTGCTCGTCTCTTGCACGTGTTTCCTTGTTGTTCTGCAGGCATTCTCCTCCAGGAGGAGAAGATCAACTCCGTCTTCCTGCTCTACCTGATGTCCATTCCCAGCTTCTGCATCCTGGCCGTGGCCGCTCTGGCGCTGGAGAACTGGGCCGTGCTGGAGTCGCCGCTGCACTACGACCGCCACCTGTGGGTCTTCATCCTGCTCAGCTGCCTGGGCTCGGTCATGTACAACCTGGCGAGCTGCTGCGTCATCACGCTCACCTCGGCCGTCACGCTGCACATCCTCGGCAACCTGAGCGTGGTGGGCAACCTGCTGTTGTCCCAGCTGCTTTTCGGCAGCGAGCTGTCGGCGCTCAGCTGCGCCGGCGCCGTCCTCACCCTGTCCGGCATGCTCATCTATCAGAACTCTGAGTTCATCGTCAGCTACATGGACGCGCGCAAGGCCAAAGCCAAGGACTCCGGACAGGTGGGGTTTCACACCGCGGGCGGCGAGGACTCGCTCGTCACCGCGGTACCCAAGAACTCGTGTCCTCAGCAGACGGTGGACGGGAAACGGGAAGACAAACTGGACTGAACCGACGGGATGGAAGAGAGACGAAAGAGCTGAAGCATGATTAAAAGGTGGCTGCACCGTGACGCGTCCTGCCCCTGCCCCTTTGTGTCATTAGGTGGTGAAGGGGGGGGGGCAGGAGTGTGACCTCATCGAGCAATCAGCCCCGATGGAGGGAATCTTTCTCCTCACTGTGCCAATTCGCTTCTCCTCTGGTCACACAGATGCTGGGGTCCGCAGAGAGGGGGGAAAAAATGTTGCCTTTAAGTTTTCCGTGAGACTCGGTTCTCTCCTTTATCACGCGTATCTCTAACGTAAAGCGGTATATGCATGCATGAGCACACTGAACTGTCTGATACCTCGTGAGCTGTTCACGCCGTCACTCATACTACTCCACTGTGAAAAAGTTCTCATGGCCAGAGGGCTCCGAACAACGCGTTTGGGTGGCTGCCGTGGATATCGTGGGCTGCGTCGAGCCTCGTGTGGTGGTGGTGGGGGGGCCGGTGTTGCACGAGCTCCGCCTACAATCCGTACGGGCACAATTTGTATTAAAGTTTTATTTCTGGTACTGTTACCTGCGGATCTCCGGGCCCCGTCGCAGCGAGGGGCTTTTTGGCAGCTTTGTTTTATTTTTCAGAGGGATGTAAAAGTAAAAAACAGCTTGTTTGAAAACGATCCTTCAGGCCGACGCTTTTGTTTTGAAACGGGAGTGACGGACGGACGGACAAGCCGACGCGAAGCACATTTTCTAAAACGAGGCCCGAGCTCTGCCATTTTTTTTCACATCCACTCCAAAGTACAGCTTCCCATTTTAGACCTAGATTTTGTTCTCACGCCAACCTGGAACGAGGGTCTCTGGAGGGCTGCGCTCCTCACAGCAAACCTCCATAATTGAGTTCACGGGTTCTCTAAGGAGTGTCACTCACTTTTAGCCGTCGCTTCCCATCCAGAGCGTCAAGAAAGAGGATTAAGTGGTTCTTTGAGGTCAGTCCATCATTTGCGTCTACCAATTATTGAGAAGAGTTTGTTCTCCGGCTCGTCCTGAAAGACTGATTCCTGCTGGACAGCGTTGTTTGTGTCTGACCACCCAGAAAGCCTTTTATTGACTTGATTAAATTTCCTTAACCCAGCCCCCAATTAAGAATTACGTCCCTTTATGATGTTTCTGTGCAGTAAAGTACTTGTTATGTTACAGGCATGTGATGCTGTAGATGTTGGTCTTCTTGAAGCAGCAGACTGTCGGTCGTATCGGTTGAAGTGCCGGCAGACATTCGCTTAAAAAAAACCAAAACAAAACACTGGAGATGCAGCATTTGAAGAGACCGTCCTGTGAATGCAAACTGGCCTGATTCTCCAGACTAAAACCCCTTTCTTTTTGTGACGAAAAAGGACACAAACTGCAGCCTAAAGACGCTTCCGAGAAGCTGCAGCAGATGGGCAAAACAGCCCGTCGCTTTTATTTTGAAGGCCCTTTGTTTTTGTATGCTGTTTGTGGTGTGTTCACCAGTGTTTAGCTTCACTGTGAAGTTTAGCCAGATTGGAAATCAGAAGAGGGGGTCTGCAGCCTTTGTCAGGCGTGAGGGGGGGCTTTCCAGGGAGAAGGGGACCGCCTGCCTCCTCATCATCAGTAGATACAGAAAACACAGCTTCCTCTGAGTTTGTAGTGACTTCCTGTCTACATGACAATAATGAATAAGGCCTTTAGCTCTGCGAAAGTAATCAGGACTTAAAACCATTAGTGGATTGCAAAATATTCGTGAAAGATGTATCTCAAATTCCATATCGGCCACATGAAAATAATTACAGCTTCCCTGCTTCATCTGTTGCTTCACTTAAACACCAACATCATGTAAGTGTCTCTCCCCTCCCTTAATTGATTGTTTTCTCTTTGTAAACGTGTGGTTTGCCAAACATTTACTTTGAAAGTCATTTATTTGACTTGTTCTGTGAGTGAACAGGTTGTTCACATAACGTTTGAGCTCCTTAAACTAAACGGCAGCAGAGTGACACCCAGTAGAGACAGTCAGCACACTGTTCTCTCCTCAAAGAACAACTGCAGAATCGCAAAAGGTTGTTTGTTTATTTACCTTTTTATCCGGTCACTGAAATAATTTTCAAAGGGTGCCAGGTACAAATATTCGTTCGTGTCATGTTTAGATTTTTCCAAAATCAAAGTTTCCTCTTGTGAATTCCAGGATGACCTTGACTAAGGAAAAAGGAAGAGCTCAAATTTTCAGTCCACGTGTGAATTTGTGTGTTTCGACTGCGACCGTGCTTCGAGTAGAGCGGATCAATTCACTGGTTCGACATCGCTGAATACCTCAGTCGTGAGCCTGCCATGTGTGTGACGGAGGTCGAGCAGGCTGCCGCGTGTGAAACAATGAAGGGTTTTACTTTGGTTTTCGTTCGGATCGGAAAATCTCCTCAAAGATGTCAACATATTAAACACAAAAACTCTCATTTTCATGTTGACCTTTGTTTTGTTTTCAGTCGTCGGTCAAACACCTGCTGTTTGGCTGCGTGTCGTTGTGTGGGGCAGATTACCGGTTGGAAAGAGAAGCAACTGTTGCACTGACGCGGTGTGAAGGCACCGCCTTCGACGCCTACAGTTCCTGTGTATATACTGGTTTTGATTGTTTGCAAAGCTAGTCGGATGTAAATAGTTATTTTATTATATTTATGTATTTTATAGTCATATATGGCTGGTTTAAAGAGAAATAAACATTTGCCTCATGCCTTATTTGGACTTCCAGTTGACGAGGAAGGAGGGGTCAGGAGTTTATGTGGTGATGCTCTGAATGCTCCAGGTGCTTCTGTTCGGGGGGGGGGACGAGGACGATGTGGATCACTCACTTTTACATCACCTGCAGGCTGATACAATAAACTAACAGAACTGAACACCTCAATGCTGAGTCACTCGTCTTTTGTGTGACACCTCCTGATTACCTGCGATCATCACTGCGAGACATATTTACATGGAGCGTGTCAGAGTATTTGATTTATTCATGACTGTGAAGACGTCGAGACACCCGAAACAGAAAATATACATACTGCCTATATCAGCAAATAGCGGAATTAAATTAGTTGTTTGTTGAAAAAGTGTAAATCTTCTCTGTTTCTTTTCTTGTTTTTGCTGCAGGGAGAGCAGATGTTCTGAACCAGCTGCTGCTCTTCAGTCCATTCAGGAGGCTGCGGAGGGGCTTTCTGCTGTTGTCCAGTAAGGATAAACTGATTGGAGAGAAACTGTTCGCTGTTCGTTATAAGAAGCAGCAGTATCGCCCCCAAATGATCGTTTTGTGCTTGGAGTGTAGATGTGAATAATTCTTCTTGATTTCCAGACTTCATTTCTTCCTCTTTGAGGCAGTTCTGGGTGCTGACCACTGGATGGAGCAATTTGTTTGCTCCCTCAGCCGTCTGTGGCTGACCATCTGTAAATTTTGTAACTCCAAATAATCCCTGCTGTAGTTGGACGTGAGTGATGAATGGTGTGTTCATCCAGATGTGCGTTTTTGTCGCTGCCTCTCAGCGTGAGCGCCGTCTTCCCATCCAGATTCCTTCTGTCTCTGTAAACACTGGCCCACTGTATGCCTGAATAAGGCAGTGCTCGGCTCTTTTTTGCCACTGTTAACCCTTCACTTCTCCCTAAAAGTTGTGTTTCTAACACTCTGCAGCTCTGGTGGTCTTTGGCTCAGAGATAAACAGCTTACATGAGGTAGAATCACGTCAATTTCCGAACATTGTCTGCAAGTAAGTGTCAAAAAGAAGTTGATGTGCTTGTGAGTGTGTGACGGATGTAAGACGGAAGGTCCGATGGGATCCTCCCTCCTCTCCCTCCTCCTTCTTCATCCTAATTTGGGAGGGTCGTGTAAGCAATCTCCACTTTCACTCCAAACAAGCATCCTTTTTAAGCTCTGCAGAGGGAGGTGTGATCTCAGGGCCCAACGCTGTCTCCAGACGGGTTCAGAGGAGGACTGAGCGGAGCAGGAGGCAGAGAGGAGCTCACAGCTGAGTGCGGCCGCCGCCATCTGTCCTGAAAGCAGGTGAGACACTCAAACAGGCACAAAGTCCCAGTCAGGATGTGCATTTTTTTCATTTCGGTACCTTGTCTGTTTTGTTGCATGAGTAGGGTTTTTTTTGCTGTTTTTCCTGTTTCTCATCACATAGTTTCACCCTGTTATCATTCTTTTAGTCGTGCTCTGCTTCCACTGCATTACTATATTTGTACGTGCCTTTGGTGGATGCTGCAGCAGTCAGCCAGCTGCTGACAGACACTGAGGGACTATTCCAGTCGGACAAACATTTCTTTACATGGACTCTCAGCTCTTGTCTGCTGAGACTCACACAAACTGTTTATATTTTGAGTCCTGGCAGGCCTGGAATGGTACATGTGAGGTTTCTGTGCACCCCTCTCATGCTTCTGTGTGGTTCGTAGAGCCTGTTTATCCATTTCAAACGTCGAAATTTGGATCGATAAAGCCAAATTGCGGCACATACCCCTCAAAAACGAGTGTGGCTTCATTGCATCATGCTTCTGCTCTCTCGCCAGCGAGTGTGAGTGCCGGGACAGCTGTGATTTCACACAACCACGTTCGCCCATCAGACATGGGGTCAAAGCCAGAAGGCGCGCCAGCGTCGTTGACGAGCGAAGAACTGGCTGCGATAGAAGATGAAGAAGTCCTGAACAAGATGGTGAGCCAAGTTCCTTCACACCACAGACCGTCCGCTCGAGATGTTCACACAGGAGAGACAGCGCAGGAGAGGCAGACGGGAGGATCGTCTTCGCGTTCTGCCTCATCTGGGAAGTGACCGCTTCTCTCATTTCTACCCTTCAGATTCTTAACCTCGGTGTGAAGATTGTCTCTTAAAACGAGTAAACAAGCGTGACCACCTGGATTCACTTTGCCTTGTTTACATGCACACAGCGTGAAACGAATAATTACCTCTGCTAAATCAAGGGGGACATCACAAATGCTGCATTAGAAGTAAATGTGAAACAGGTGAAAGTTCCTCTGATCTTCATTTCTTGACCCGCGTTTGTCTGTTCAGCTGGACACAGCGGCGGATTTTGAAGAGAGGAGGAAGATCCGCGCTGCATTAAGAGACCTGCTGAAAAGGAAGAGAGGTAAAAGGTGTTCGAATCACTGCAGACCCATCCAATCATCCCAGCGTTCACCACCTTTATCACTCCTGATAGATTGCACACTGATGAAAAACTGAGTCTCAAGTGAATTCAAGCGAGAAAAAGTGTCCTGAAACAATCTGTCTTTGAAGCACGATCATTTTGCTTCATAAGAAATTGATTCTGTATCCAGAAATAACTTATTCTCAATTCTTGCTGGAGCTGTAGTAACATACTGTGACTTGAAAAAGTGGGTGACAAGATTGAGATTTTTGTAGTGCACTTCCTCATTAAAAAAAAATCTGATTCGTTGCCGTGACTAAAATTATGTGATAGATTGAGCTCGAAAAAGAGCTTCTTCTGCTCTGTTGACCATATCAGGAGTTTCACAGCTGTGATGCCGAGATCTTTTTTGTCATTCGATGCTTCGGTTTTTCCCTCTGAATTCTTCAGATAAACGCGAGCAGGAGCGCGGATCCAGACAGGAGGACCTGAAGCAACAGGGTTTGACTAAAGGAGGATCGGCGAGCACAGGAAGAGCCGCTACGAACCAGCAGCCATTGGCAAAAAGTGAGCGCAAGCTTGCTTCGTGTTGTCCGCACACACACATACACACATTGTTCTCGCAGCCTCTCTCAGTCCTCCTCTCTGAACCAGCAGGCCAGCCACCTCCATCATCCTCCACGCCTTTCAACAGAACAGCAGGGAGGTGAGTCACACAACTCAGAACAGCTAAAACCTTTAAACAGTCCCCGTTTATTAAAATCATGTCATTATAACTCGTAGAGATTTTTGGGGCCACCGATTGTTATTAAAACATCTCAAATCAAAGGCATTTTGGCCGGTTTCAACTGGTGCTTTTTTTGTGTATCTTTGTTTCTGCTCCTCAGTAAAGCCGGTCCTCCCGTTGCCTCGGCCCAGCAATGTCCTCCCGCTGCAGCACCCAACGCTAAAAATGTCAAACAGATGCTTCTGGATTGGTGCCGGGCCAAAACAGAGCCATATGAGGTCAATGTGCCCTAACTGGCTCTGTCTGTGAATTACAGCCCCGAGCGGCCATACATAGCTCCTCCGCTCAGGCCTGTGCTCTTGGTATGAAACAGGGGGTGAACATCCAGAACTTCTCCTCCAGCTGGCGAGACGGCATCGCTTTCTGCGCCCTGGTGCACCGCTTCTTCCCCGATGCCTTCGAGTACTCCATCCTCAACCCCTACAAACCCAGGGACAACTTCGAGCTGGCGTTCAGCACCGCCGAGTGAGCGCGCTCTCCTCGTGTGAAGAGGCAGATGTGATGCTTTCGTGAAGGAGGAGGGCTTTTCACACGTGGGACGGTGTGGAGGTCTGTCTCAAGTGTTTTTGTTTTTTTTTTGGTTTTTGTTGCAGGAGGCTGGCGGGCTGCCCTCCTCTGCTGGATGCTGACGACTTGGTCCGCATGAAGGAGCCCGACTGGAAGTGCGTGTACACGTACATCCAGGAGTTCTACCGCTGCCTGGTGGAAAAAGGCTTGGTGAAAACCAAAAAGCGGCCATAGACTCTCGCCCACTGAACGACCGCCACGCCGCCGCCTCTTACAGATAATGAAACACACACTGTGTCGTTGATGCTCTTGCAATCTGGTGAACGCAGCAACTGAACTGGGAGTGCACAGTACCTAATGTTTGGTGTTCCTGTTGGTTTGTGCAAATGTGAGCGGGGATTTACTGGTGACTGTGTGCTCTCAGTGGACAGCTGGTGCTGACGATCAGTACATTCCACTGAGATTACACATCTGTAATAATCCCAGCAGAGCCACAGTGCATCTGGGACTCACTTTTATGACCATGATGCTGTCGAGGGCCCGAGAGTGTGAGAATTAAAGATCCATTCATCCAAAATGTGCGTTGTTGATCTATAAAACACAAAAAAATCAAAAGGCTGGTGTTGGTTTGGACTGTGACGGTCATCGGCCCTGTTGGATTCAGCTCAAACTTCTGCAGGACTTTACTTTACGAGAAGTTTGGATTTGTCCAGAGTGAGACATTTACAATCAAAGCGGCAATTTACAGACATGAGGTCAGTCTTAGACGGAGCTATTTTGCTGTTATCTATTCTCTGCTTATTTTCAGTCCTGCTATCAGCCGCTCTGAAAGCAGGTTTCTAAATCTCACTGTTACATCATCTGGATTTAGATCATTCAAATGTACAACAGAGGGCAGTGAGTCGAAGGATAAAATGAATTATTGGGCAGTTTTATTCTCCCTTAAGGCCTTTTAGTGACTCTTTGTTGGAATACAATAGAGAGTTGATCCATCGTGACATTAAATTACATCATTGTTTTTTCCGTGTCCATTAAAAAGTGAAATTTGCATCTGTAAAACATCAAAAGTTCAAAAAAAAATTTTTTCTCTTGTGACAATCAGAAAGCTTGAATAAGGAGAGTGTCAAGTTGGTCGTTCTTGCGATAACTCGTCAATGTTGCCCTTTTTTTTTTTTACTTTAGTCTATTTTCTCCACTTGCAGCGAAGTGTACTCTTTGTTGAATCGATGCTAGTTTATATTTTGATCAATGAAGCATTTGACGATCCTCACACAGAGCATCTGGAGGAGGTGGAGGCTTTGCATGGTACTACGATGGCTGCAGGAGCGTCCCTGTGCAGCTGCTC
Source organism: Malacoctenus gilli (assembly GCA_032164315.1). NCBI lineage: Eukaryota > Metazoa > Chordata > Actinopteri > Blenniiformes > Labrisomidae > Malacoctenus > Malacoctenus gilli. Next base: position 3,415 of record JASSRZ010034085.1, on the reverse strand, counting down.
TGAAGCCATCAGAGAGGGAGGGGGGCGGATATGTGGTCGCTTTGCCAAAGTGAATATTTAATTATCGACGCGCTGATCAATTCTGCCCATCAGTGACGCACCAATACCAGATTAATGCGTCACTGATAGGACAGGCGCTCAATTACGTCTGGTTGGTTGCACCTTGCTGTTTGGCAGCGGAGGCTTTTTTTTTTTTTTTTCGTTTTTGCTTTTTCCTGCTTTGCCCGCCCCCATGTGTCCACCCCAGAGAGAGAGGGAGAGAGAGAGAGAGAGAGAGAGAGGTGCAGGAGGTGTACGGCAGGAGGTGCAGGCGGGATGCTGAGCGCAAAGTGCACAGCTGCTTTGGCCAACTGCGTGGACGGCGGTAATAGGTAGGATGAAGCATAATCAGCCGGTGGATTGTGGCACTTATATCAACATGCGCGAGTCCGGGCGCGTCGGGCAGGAGCGCTCTCTGTCCTGACAGCACGGCGGCGGCGGCGGCGGCGGCAGTGGCGGCGCGGCTCGCAGCGTGACGAGACGTCCGCGGCACCGACGGGTCGCATCTGCTCGTCCTGCAGGTCCGTGTCCGGGACCGGGAATCGCTCCTGCTCCCCGGGCTGAATGTGATTGACGTGTGCGTGTGAGGGAGGGGGGCAGGACGGAGAAGAGACGGATGCTTCCCTCCTCCGTGAAGCCGTCTGATCACCTTTGCAGTTCACCTTGGAAATAAAACCAGAAAAGGCGTAAAGAAAAGGTGAGTCTTGTTTTACTACGTGTCGGGGGAGGAAGCGGCGGCGGGCAGTGCCAATGACTCTCTGGTAATTGTAGTTGTAAAGACTGCGCTTTGTGGCATTTTAAAGAGCCCTGCTGGCCCCTTTGGAGATAATGTCATTTGGACTGTGGGCTGGAGCATGAAAGAGGCCCGCTCAGTGTGCGCTCATCGCTGCCACTCTGCCTCTCTTTTGCACTTTCAAAGTGAGATCAATACAAACCTGTGTGATCACCATCGCTCCAGGCTGCAGGTGACTGTGGCCCCATGAATTTTCCTCACTTTGAAAGCGATCCTCCTTCGCTCATCATGAATAATTAAAGGAGGTGTATCATTTCTGAATGGGGGGGGGGGGGCAACAAAAACAAAACAGAAGCGGGGTGGGGGGAAGCTGTCGCCCCCTGTAAGGCCGGTGATCCACCTTCTGGTGACCTACAGTATCTGTTGACATTGTCTGATGTGCTCCATTAACATGTGCTCCGACTGACTGAGAGCTCCTCTGTTCTGAAGCTGGAGATCGATTGCTTTTTAACGTGTCATCCCACCCGGACCACCCCGTCTTTTATTTGCTTTTAAACGGGATCAGGCGCTAATTAATGTTGCTAAGCTTGGGGGATGTAATTCAATGACGCTGACCTACAAAGTGAGTTCCTCAGCCCAGTTATCTGAACATCTGTGAGGCCTTGGGGGTGTTGTATGGGCAGGTACTCGGTGCGGTGAAGTCCCTCATCCTCAACGGCACCGTTACAAAGCAATAAAAACGTTTCACGTCAATTTTTATCTTCCCTGAAAGCTTTATTACCTCAATAAACGTTGGGTTTTTCCACGTACTGTTGCAGGTTGATGGATTGTCCAAAGCAAGTCAACGCAGACCCCTGTGGTCCAAAGGTCCGGCCTGGATCTTGTGCTTCAGCCAAAGCAGGCCCAGGTTTGCCTCCACAGCAGGCAGTTCAGGACCAACCTCTCAGCGGCCCGCCGGTCGCGCTCAAGAAGCAGCCTGGATTGGGCCCCCCACAGGCGGCACCCACCAAGGCTGCGAGTGAAATGCAGGCGGGGCAGATCCAGCCCGGGCCCTCCTCCGCGCCCCCTGCCAGCATAAGTCGGCCGAGACCGACCGCCCTGAGAACTAAAGCTGCTCCCAAGCTGACCAGGATCCCAGCGGACCCCTCCAAGGAAATAGACCTGATCCCCGTCTGCATCCCGGGACCCCAGAGCGCCACCGCGCTGCCGCATTCTCCCACGGAGCTGTCCTACCCTCCCCACAGCCCGCAGAGTCCCCACAGCTCTCAGCCCTTCCTGAGTCCCTCTCCCACCCTGACCCTGCACCCGTCCTCCGGTCTCAGCCCCAAATCCAGCCTCAGCCCCCAGACGCCCAAGGTGCCCTCCCCTGGCAGCCCCTCCCAGAGCCAGGCGCAGGCCGAGAAGCCGGGAGAGAACAATGACTTCAGGTGAGACGGATGACGCCTCTTCCATGAAAGCGTTTTATCTGGCCTGGATGCACGCTCCTGCGGTCGGCGGCTGCGAGGAGGGGGGGGGGGGGGGTCCGGTGTGTGCCAGACCATGTCACATGAATCATGGCAGTGAATTTCACTAAGAGCTTTATGAAGCTGAGAGAGTGACACAGTCACATTTCGCTGGCAGATTTCCCAGAGGCACTTTTGTTTTTTTACGCCACTCATAAACGGCGGCTGCTCGTTAGAAAAAACTCAGCGTAAATCTCTGGAGGTGTTTGTTTGAGCAAAGTTTTCAGATGACGGCAGCTTCTTCCAGCTCCTCGACACAGACGGAGACGTAGTGTTTATTACACAGATCACCATAAATCTACACGGGTTACGTATAAAGGACGCGTCTGAATTCTCTGAAACTGACTATTCTCTGCTGTTAAAGGGTCCAACGTTACTGCTCAAATGGGGGAATGGGTACTCAAAGACTCTGCAGGGGGTAAAAGAATGACTGTTTAAAAATGAACTAAAATTAATGATTCCATGAAAACGTTGTAGAATCTTCATGTGTGTCTTTTGACTGTTTTCTCTCAATCTCAATTCTGAGAATTCATCATTTTCCCAATTTAAAGCAAGAGAATTCTTGCAAATTCTTCTTGTTTGACTCAACCTGATGAGTCTAAAGAAGTCTGTGGGTTTAGTTTAGTGGCCCAAACACACACACACACACACACCACCGCTCATCCACCACCGAACGGGTGCGAACGGGTGATTGCAAGTATAAAGCGCTTCGAGGTTTTATGTGCAGCACAGCGCATTTATCACCACACGTCCAGACTCCAACCGGCAGAACAGTGAAGGAAGATGCAGAGCTGGAACACCGCAGAAGTCGCAGCTTTTCGGATATCACGGCGTTTTGTTTTTTCTTAATCTCTCCTGCAAGCAACAATAATTTCCCGCAGGACTGTTGGAAAAAACTGTTTTGTTGACGTTGATGAAGAGCTTCACGTTTACCTGAATGTTGATCAAAAACTCAAGAGGAGGCTGTTTGATGCAGTAATTTTTTGTAGAAAAGAACACTGTTATGCGTCGGTTTTTAATGAATCCAGCCTAATTGCTACTTTACTTTTCTCTGTGCACAAACCCACACACACACACACACACACACACACACACACACACACACACACACACACACACACACACACACGCGCACACACAC
>JASSRZ010034084.1:0-19058 GCA_032164315.1 Malacoctenus gilli | reverse complement strand
GTGTGTGTGTGTGTGTGTGTGTGTGTGTGTGTGTGTGTGTGTGTGTGTGTGTGTGTGTGTGTGTGTGTGTGTTGGTGCGTGGGAGGCAAGAGGCCCAGTGTAGGGAATCGTGTTAAAGAGAGGCAAATGGGCAAAATGACAAATGGAGGAGGCCAAATTCTCCCACTTTTCACCTCGAGGCAAGTGTTACCCCAGTGAGGACCCCATCTCTCCCTCTCTCGTTCTCTCACTCACACTCACACACACACATACGCACCCCCGCGCACACACACACACACACACACACACACACACACACAGGTCCTGTTTATCTCTGCTTTCTGCCTTACCCCTTTCACACCCTGAAAACTGTTATTATTAGGAATGTGTAGTTACACAGTTTAAGCAGCACCGAGCTTGTGCATCAGCCCACTCGTTTCGGAGATGCGACTGCACGGATCACGGCAGCAGAAGAGTCACCAAGCTGGTGCGTGTAGACGTGTGGGTCTGATAGGGTCTCGTGGGGGGAGTATTCTCCATGTCTGCATTTGGAGCAGCTTCTAATGACACAATGTGACTCAATAATCTCATCATAACCCCTGTTTAGGATTATTTCTAACCTTTATTCACATGGTGAATAATGAGGAATGTCACAATGTAACTGCCCGAGTGAAGCCAGTTTTGCAACACCTGTAACTGTCCACAGATGTCGCTGCTCGACTGCTAGTCACTTGAGAGGAATCAGCGGATTCACTGAGGACAGTTGGATGAAACTTGCGCGAGTGGTCGTACGAGAAACGAGGGATTCATTTGGATCCGATCATCAGGTCATCCAAAAAGATTAAAAGTCAAGCACAAAGTTGGGTTCCTGGGTCTCGATTCCACCTCACAGAGCAGATGGGCCCCATGTGTTGTCGTCGAAAGAAGTCACTGCAAAGTCAGCAGGTCGATGAGAAAAAGACGCAGCGTGACTATTTTTCATGTTGTTGCTTGGGAGAAAGAAGTCAGCACCATGCCTTGTGGTTCTTGTAATTGTCTACCAATAAACCTAATGGCTCTACTCTGCCACGAACCCTCCGAAGAGGTGAGCTTCTCTCTGCACTCCACCAGGAAACAGGAAGGACTGCCGGGGGGGAGGCGGCGGCGAAGCGCACCGGTGGCATTTTACCTTCCCATCCTCTGGCATTTAACTTAAAGGAGTTTCTTAGTCAAAGCAATGATTAATTCTTAACATTCCCTCTATTATAGGCCGAGTAAGTCATTCTAAGTGCTCGCCAGAAAGCTATTACCGCTCATACAGTGAGAGCCAACCTCGGGATAAGAGTCGCCGCTAATTACGCTGCAAGCCTCAAGTGTTCAGTTCACCTGCGCATCACGCAGACATCCCTGCATGCGCTCAGACAGGTGCCTTTCCACTGCAAATGGTCTGGCTTCGTTGCATCGTATCGCTCCAGTTTGTCTTCACAGCACAGTTCACCGTCACTCTCTCTGATGACGCAGCCAAAACAAATCCCCTTCTTTATTGATTCTCTCTGTTTTCTCTCTCTCTCTCTCTCGCTCTCTTTTGCATGATTTTGCGTGTTCAGATTTCACAGGCCGGTGTGTTCAAAATGGCTTTATGATATTCCTCAAGCAATTTTCCTGATAATTGACTGAATCAAGAAAGCACCGAACGGCCAGGCAGATGAATTACGGCGGCCGTGACGAGCGATAGGCGAGATGATGAATTGCCAATCAGCCCAATGGAGCCAAATGTCAAACAAGCCCGTCTCTGATCCTGTGTCAGCTGTTAGCGGGAGCTAATAAAATGTTTATTGAGTGTGTCCCTAGGTGACGAGGCATTCATCAGCGTGTCGGCATCTGAATGCATCCACAGTTAACAACACGCCGATGCAAAACGGTGCGGAGAGCGCCGCCGCAGCCAGCGCGCCGCCATCCCGTCGGATCAATAGTCTGGGTGCGTGCGCCTTATCAGTGGTAATGCTTTTCTGGAGACTGCGACACAAAGGGACCCGTAGATGTTTTATTAATGCAAATCCCGCCGGCGCTCACGTCGAAAATGACTCGGCACCTCATCTGAGAGCCGGGGTGAGCTTGCACCTCGTGCCCCGAATCGGAGGAACCCAACCTTTCTCGGTAACACCCTTCATCCACAATGCCTCTGGGTGATGCCACAAACCCTCTCCCGCCGCTGAATTGCGCCATCGGGGACAAGTTCAGTCTTTTGCTGATCCCCGTAAAGACTCTTAGGCTAACCTTTGGGAACCGGGAAGCAAATTGAACCATCTCTGTCTCAGCTTCTGTCTCTCTGGGCCAAGAGACGTTGATGACGCGGGGTGTTAAGTTTCCATAGCGACTGTGGGAGACACGGTGACAGACTGGAAAGGAGAAACTCTGAAGAACGCACCGTTAGGGTTCAGTCATGATCGCTACTTTTTGGTTTTTAGTGTTTATGAACTACACTGCAGTCATTTCCATTTCGAAGTAATGCCACATTGAAATGTGACCAAATCTGCTCCGACACCACCCTGTGATATGACCAGTGACCAAGTTTTACCCAAGCAGCCACTGTGAGTTCACCTTTAAGGCTTTCTTTAACATGCACAGGTCTATTTTGGGCACCAAGGCCCCCCGAGAAACGTCATTCTCTTGTGAGTTGGTGGAATTGACATTAAGGACATCATCATATTCCAATTCGGGGTTCGATATTCAGTCGTTTGTGTTCATGTCACAGGCTGGTCTCGAGGCAACCTTTTCACGTGTCAGTCACAGCGGAAGGGTGGCATTTGTCCACACCTAGCAACTAATGAGCAATGGAGTGGGACAAAGGTCATTTGGACCCAAAGATTACATTTTACCAGTGTCGATGCGTCATCGCAAAACAATTATATGAAGGCGTAGTCGGCACAAAGCAACTCCGGATTCCATCACGCGCCAATTTAGGGCTGTGGAGCAACGTTGAAGCCAACTATAAATGATTTATATCATGCATGCTAGATAGCCATAAGAAATGACGAGTTGAGCAGAATAGTAATATTTCTTGACAACAGCTCTGGTCATTAGGTGAGGTTGTTCCTGCCGGTGAATGTGGTGAGTGAGGCAGGAGGCAGAAGGAAGTGGCATCGCATGATTGACAATGAGCAAAGTCTGACAGCCGCAACTCCGAGCCGGAGTCTCTCAGTCGAGGATTTTCGGAATCGTCCCGGTCTCAAGTGATTTTTTTTTTCTAGAATGCAGGAAAAAGTGTGGAGCCTCCAATGCCACAGACTGCTACTGGAACCGTCATTCCCAGAATCTTGAGGTGGAAGAAGAAAGCCGAGTTATGATTAAAATCCTTTGTGGCTCACCTGTTAATTTGGTAAACCAGAATAAAACTCAAAAAGGTGTAGTTTCAGGTTAACAGGTATCACACCTCTCAGCGGCAAGCCGCCAACTTGAGTGTCAGCTATGACAAGATCTTTGTTTTCTCTCCACCTGAGCAAAAAAAAAAAATTGGGCCGCGTTTTTTATTTAACCCTCGAAATACGCTCGACTTGTACTCAAGGTTGTTTAAGAACTGAGTTGATTTTGTGTTTCTTCTCAACCTCCTACGACTGCAACTACTGTTTAGTGAGGCAAAACGGTTGTCTTGTCCTCGAGCCAGCAACGACAGCGCTCCAAGAAGCAACACAACATGGCATAATTGTTAGGTTTAAGACAACACTTTGGGAAAAATCAAAAGTGGGAACAATTGTGTGGTTCCTAATAATCCCACCCAGTGTGTGTGTGTTTGTGTGGGGGGGGGGGGGACTGAACCAAGCAGGAGTTGAATTACCTCTCCCTTTGGACATACTATCACTCAGGAATCAAATGGCAATAGACTCATCCAAAGAGCTCTGGACAGTGGGGGGAAACTGGATCACTGAATGAGTTCTATTGGCCACCACTTGATTGTTTGGGTTCAGGCACGCTCTGAGGCCGTATTGTGATGCAGCCTTTTGCTTCCTAACTTCCTAACTAGCTTTGAAGGTGTTGAATTAATCAATTCTAATTGTGATCAATCTCAAGCAACTAGTCGCAGGATACAGGCAGGTCCAGGGTGTACCTTCCTTAATCGACACATTTAACAGGCCGTTTGTTTAGCTTTGACCTTTTGTGTCTTTTCAGTCAGTGTCTAGTGGACACCTGGACAAATCAGCAGTCTTCCCCGCGATTGTGTGCCAGAGTTGACCCAGCCTGAGAGACCCTCGAAAGCAAGGGGTCACCAGCTCTCCCCCTTCAGACGGCTTCCTGCTCCGACACATCAGAATCAAATGAGGGCTCCTTAGCAGGCTGCTGCAGAGCCTGATGACATCTCACACATTTTTAAAGTAGCTGTGAGAAAGAAAGAAAGAAAGAAAGAAAGAAAGAAAGAAAGAAAGAAAGAAAGAAAGAAAGAAAGAAAGAAAGAAGCAAACAAACAAACAAACAAACAAACAAAGAGTCACATTCTGTAATAGCTTTCTGGTGTGATTGACTAAAGAGATGGAGTTTTTTTCATGATATTCTAAGTCTTTGAGCTGTACCTCTATAGCAGGGGTGGGCCCACCTGTTCCTGAAGGGGGGTCCTGCGAGGTTTTCAGTGTGTCCAGTACAGCGCACCTGACTGCAGCGAGGCTCGTTAGCATGCGTCTCACTGATCTCCATGGTGACACGTCCGCCGGACACAGGCATGTTGGAACGCTGAAAACATACAAGTCAACACAGAACTCACCTGAAGCTCTGCAGGAAGCCTGTTCATGAGCCTCACTACTACCCCCCCCCCATGCACACACACAAAAAAATTAGATTCAGCATGCACAGTGAGCGTGTCACACTCCTGTCCCTTCCTTCCTCACTGTTTACAACGTCTCCCTGTTCCAACACGCCTGGTGTAAAGGAGTGTGATTTCATCAGGTTCTGCAGCAGCCTGCTAATGAGCCATTATTGAATTAAGGTGTGTTGGAGCAGAGACACATGGAAAAATAAGGAAGGACTGAGTTCTCCAAGAATGGAGGGGGACACCCCTGGTGGAAAAAAAAAGGGCTGTCCTTCCAGTAATATACCTGGATTCCCAGCTGTCCTTGGGCTGAAGACAAGGTTTACCCTGACAGGTCATTGCAGGACAGACAGAGAGACGAAGATGTACAGCCACACTGGCACATTCACACCTTTGGGACAAATTTTGTCACCTCGACCTGCCACCTCAAACGTGCACCTCTTGCACGTTTTTTGTCGGAGGAAAAACACGCGCGAGGTCACACAGGAAACACACACACATGCAAGTGGGAACTTGGAACAGAAAGGCCCAATTGAGTTAAACGTGTATCACAGAAAGAAAGTAATTTACGATTGAAAGAAAGATTCCTTTTTTTCAAAAAACTTAAGATGCACAAAAAAACTGTGAAATGCAAAATCCATCAAACCAAGGGAGCGACCTGATGCTCGGGGCTACGGAATATCATTTGAAACAACAAGAGGCAGGCAAGAAACGAGGCCAACGTGTCTTTTTGTATTTTGAACTCGCGTTGGATTGAAATCGTGACCTTTGTCAAACGCAGCCCTACGCTCTCTCCTCCCCTCCCGTTCTCGCAGAGACTTGGCAGATGCGAGCCTCGGCAGCGCCGCTGCCTTGTGGAATCTGAAGCAGGCGTGGCTGGTGAATGCACAACAGCACCGATTTGGCGATGTGCTGCTGCTATATTGGTTGGCTAGGTTGGGTGGGGGGGGGCAATGTGACCTTGGGAAGGGAAATCTAACTCACTTCCAACATGCACACCCCTCTTGGGATCCACACATGGGATAATAATAAACTCTGCCAAAAAAAGTTGGTGGCAGGATGTGGACTGCAGGGGCCTTCAAGGGCTCTCAAAATGTGACAATTACAACAATTCTTCTTCTGCGCCGTGAGGACAGAGAAGCAATATCAAGATGTACAATTAGCTCTTAATCTGCTAGGTCATCAAGGTTCCTCCTCACACCTGTGGTCAATAAATTTTTGGTCGTGAATGAAAAGAACAAGACTGCAGATACAAGCGGCTGAAATGAGTTTCCAGTGAGGACCGCTGTCACTTGAGAGGAGCTCAGAGTGGAGCCCTCTGCAGCAAGAGGAGCCGGCTGAGGTGGCTCTGGTATCCCTGGGAGGAGTCACCAATCCTGGAGATGCCAGGAATGGTCCAGGAGATGCTGGGGGGACAAGGTCACCCGGCTGAGCTGGGAAGGCCTTGGAGTCTCCCCAGGAAAGGTCCCCCATCCAGAGGGAGGGGACTCTGGGAGACTCCAGGCTGATGGATGGATGGATGGATGGATGGATGGATGGATGGATGGATGGATGGATGGATGGATGGATGGATGGATGGATGGATGACACTTGCTTTTAGTTTAGATTCCAGTTTGAATTGCTTTAGTGCAGAGATGATGAATTTTTCATGTTTCCTTGACACTATATTGAGCAGATGTTCTCTCAGTAAATTTCAGTGTCTTCCAGGTTTTGCTCTCTAAAAAAACATTGTCTCTATTCTGCAATCTGCTGTTGGTATGATTTAAAGGTGGACCTGTTGGCTTGGAGACAAACTAAGACACTCAGACGTTATTCACCAATAAAAACAATGTTGGTTGTCCACTTTTATCATGCAGAATTCTTTCTATTGAGTGAATTTCAGGAGAAAAAAAACCCTCTAGAACAGGAGCACATGGGGCTGGGAGGCATATTTATTTTTGATGTTAAGGAGGGCACCATCCTTTCAGAAAAGCAAATGTTGCTCTACATCAAGGAAAACTGTTGGCATTTCAAATTTGGCTGTCCATGGCTGAAAGCATCGGAAAGTTGTGCCTTTATCAGGAGAGTAGAGAATGATGGTGTCTGATGACGAGTGGATGGAGACCATACAAGAGGAGTCTTGTGGTGGAGGCGAGGGAAACGCAATTTCTTTCACTGGAGTGATGCTGAGGACTACTGACTTTACTTGCACAACTTTTACGTTGACTTATCCTCTACATCTTCAATGCTGGTTAACGTGAAAAACTGACCACTGAAATCAATGTCCTGGTGAAGCACAAAAAGATCCCCTGAAATATCAAAATACTCTCTGATCTCACCAATAAGGTCTGTGAGGCTGCCTGGTGTGCCTGCAGGCAGAATGAGTTTGCGAGTATCATTGTCTCCAAAAATGAGACTTTGCTGGGGTGTCCAAAAATGTTTTATTCATCTTACATTAAGAGGTGAAGTTGCAACTATTTACAGTGTGCTGTTGTTCACACAACTCATTAGAATATGATCATTATCTGCAGTTTTTCCTTTAAGTCCAGAAAAAGTCCCTCGGTTGTGACCAGAACTAAATGGTGGTTGTTACAAATATGTTGAGATGTGATGAATCATATGTGGGGCACCTAAGGCTGTTGACTTGAAACCCCCCGGGGAATGCATTTGTAAATGGACACAGGATCGGGGATGCTTAATGTCTGGACGAAAATAAAGCTCAAACTCGACTTTCAACAAACATCCTACATTTGTGACCTCTCATAAGGGAGGCAAGTGTGGTGCTTTAAGGTTACTATAAGTCCTCCCGCCAGAGTGTCTGCCACCTAAGGATTGAAATCTGGAAGATCCTTCAGCTCAATTACTTGCTCAATGCTCGTGTTCTCCAACTCATAACTTCTGAGGTGCTCGTTGTACCATTTTTAGTCTGATGAAAAATATTGGTTCATTATGAACTTTCATAATTTGTTGCACTGCTGCCAAGTCTGGCAACCGAGCAGTAGAACTGTGCCATACCACCATTCCAGCAGCATATGTTGTCCCTGAACAACTCACAGAGTTGGCAATATGTACTCCTGTGACACCTGGAAATCTGCTCTTCAGTGCATCTTTGATGTCATTCTTCATAACATAGAAAGGCAACTCTTGCTTTCTCTTGCAAACAAACGCCAGTTCATGACTGCAAACCATCTCCACGAATCAATTGCAGTCACACCATCACTCTTGGTTACAAAAACCGAGATGTTCTTGAAACATCCTGATAGCTCTCTTTGAAAAGCTGTGTTTTTGCTTGGAATCTCATGGTCCAAAGAGCAGCTACCTGACCGAATGCCCGGATAAGCTGAAGATAGTGTTCAAGAAAAGGATGCTTTGGGGATGATCTTCTGTTGAGGGAAAGCTTCAAGAAGTCAGCTGGGAACTGAGACAGCAGACATAGCAGGCACCAATTTTCATGAGCATTGCCTCCGGCCGATTTATGGTTTGAAAAGTTGCCTGGGACAAGATGAGGGCGATTTGTCCTATCACTCCACTTGTATGGGAACCGATGGATGATATCATTCAGTTCAGTAAGAGAGAAAAATACTTCTTGATAAAGACATCAGAAGACAATGCCAATTCCAATGGAATGGTGCCTTCAAGAAGGTCATGTAAATATCTGGGGGGGTACCCAGAATTCCTAGCAGTCTCCAATAGTGTTTCTTGAATGTGTTTGTTTTTCAGAACCCGTGATAGAGATTGCAATATTGGCAAATACTGGAATGTTTTGCTCAAGTGTCAAGTACATACTCTTTTGGTTCAATAACTGAAAAATGTTTCTGCATGAACTCCCTTCTCTTGTGGGATGTTGAAAAGGGGCCATTGCTTGCCAACGCTGAGCTTATTGGGTGTGCCGTGCCGTAGAATCTCCGATTTTAACCCAAACAGAGATTACAGCTGTGTCCAACCCACAGCTTTGGTTCCTTAGACAATACTCGACCCAGCCTCTTATAACAGGAGTTGATGCTGTGCATGACAAGAATTGAAGCACTGCTGGCAGCCACTGCCAACGTTACATTAAAGAATGTACTCGACCATTAATAAACCACAAAACAATGGTGGAGCTCATATCCTGTGCAGATTATATTCTCCAAATTCAAACTGACTGAGCACCAACTAACTATAATTGTAATTATTAGTCATTAGTTATAATTAACTACTAATAATTATCTCTGGTGTGATTTATGATTTGTTTACAAAAATCTAGCTGGTTTGCACATTTCCCTGCAAAAGTGAGTGTGAAAAATAATCATTGAATAACAATCATACCTTCAAAGAAATGTATCATAGTCCCATAGTAACAGGGACATAATTACCTTATTACAATACAAACAGAAAAATCAGAAATGGCTTTATTTTCGCCAAATATACGAATGTGCATAGGAATGTGACTTGGTAACAGCGCCACAAGCATAAAAAGGTCAACCAATAATAAAATAAATAAAACAGAAATAAAACAAATAAAAAATGTGCAACTTGAATGAATGCAATGAAGTGTTCTTTAAAAGTCTGTCGGAGTGGCGGGGCTGGGGCGCTGAGATGTCTTTTTTTGAGAGGATGGTCGCCTGAAGGAAAAAACTGTTCAAGTGTTGTGGTTTTGGTTCTGATAGACCTGAACCTGCAACCTGATGAGAGGGGGGTGATCGGGGAGTGAGCTGGGTGAGATGGGTCACCCATTATCCTCCAGGCCCTCTGCCAGGATCGTGCAGAACACACACAGGCTCCCGTTCGAGGCCCGTGAGGCGGCTCGCTGTTCGCATGATGCGCTCCAGTCTGATCTTGGTATGGACAGACAAAAACATCCTCCGGTTGATGACCTTTGAAGAGTGCGTCCCCCACTTGAGGTCGCAAGTGATGGTGGCACCCAAGAACTTCGCAGAGCTCACCACCAGCACTGTGGAATTGTTGATGAGAAGTGGGAGCCTGGGTGTCTCCGAAAGTCTCTGATCATCTCCACCGTCTTGTCAGTAGGCTTCAAATAAACAATGGCGTTATTCTTCCACTCCTCAACTATAACTCAGTGTTTGTTACTGGACTCGTTACCAATCGATGTTGTTGCAACTCTCGGAGTATGAATTAGCTTCCCTAAGTGCTTCATGCTCACGAAACGAGATCGTCTTCCACATATAGCGCAGACGCTCATCAGTCTCACAGCGGTAGCGAGAGAAGAAGAAGAAAAATGGAATACAAAAATAGAGTAAAGATCTTTTTCGTTTTGCAAGAAGAACAAGCGCTGCTTACAAATCACCGTGTTTACCCATTTCGACCTGTTCTCGGAAGAATCAGGAATTGTTTAACATAAATGTAAAAACCCCTTTCACTCTGGTTACAGGCAGATATTTATGCATTATATTTATGTATCAGTATCAACTGGCACAAACACACACATACACACACACACACGGTAGTGTATTTATCAAATTGTAACTGTAAGTTGGAGAAAAATGAAGTATTTACAATGTGTGTAGGTCAAAAACGCTATCAAGCACAGTTCTTGACATTGTGAACATTAAAGTAGACGTGAGGTGGAGAGCCAAGAGCCCCTTGCAGGCTTCACACGAGAGGACCCCGAAGTTGTTTCGATCCCATAAACACAAAGTCAGGCAGTAAGTATGTCTGATGTTCTCGTTTCTTTTCCTTTTATTGGATGAAATCAGTCCTGCTGGCTGGACCAGTCTTTGGATGCGTGAACCTCATTGGCAGGTCAAAGGAGCCTCTACAATGTCGTTTTTCATCATTTTCAATCACCAGGTGACAGGATCACGACCAAAACCTAACCACCCTTCCCCTGAACCGCCTCCGAACCCTGATCCGGCAGAACTTTTTGAGTTATCCTGCAAAACAAACAGATGGAGGAATGCTGGCGCAAACATAACCTGCGTGGCAAAGGGCGAAACGGGGTTTCACTTTCACACTGCGGTTCTCCTGCAGCAGGAATTTCTCAGGTAAACAGGAAGTCAAGAGACGTGTTGTTACTGTACCGGACAGATCAGCCTCTTCATTCATGCAGGTCTCCTAAAACCAGAAGCAACCCACTGGAGAACAAAGCATCAGTGTCTGAAGATCTGTGAAACGCTATCGAAACCTTCACCGACCCCTTCCTCGCACGGCCTTGCACGCGCACAAAAGATGAATGGGTTTACTTCTCTCTCTCTCTCTCTTTGTAAACTTGTGCTCTCCATCCAAACACACATCTCCCATCCCTGGGTGACCTTCTCGTTTTTCCGCAGTTTCAAAGGATTCAAATCTACGGCGCATTCCTTTCTCAAGCATTGTTAAACGGAGGCGGCCGGCGCCGAGGAACCGCGGCGAGCGCTCCACTCGAACTCCATCGCCCGCGTGAAATATTTAGAAAAAAGCCTTGGGCATGAGAGAAATAATTAATTCCCATGGTCTGGAAAGTGCCACGGCCTCTAATAGCATGGGGTCAGCACTGAAAGCACTCAAGGAATCCTACCACCCCCCCACCCCCCCAAGAACAGGTATTAAGTGATGTCTCTTCCTTGCATTTTAATCACCCCAACAACTGAATAACCTGAAATTGGTGAAAGAACATGCTCGTTCCATTGTAAAGTGCTTGGAGCAGAGGGTCAGCGTGATGGAGCTGGAGTTCATTTTGATGGCTAACTACCGTTAGACAGGGCTTTTGTGAACTCTGAAGGGGGTTTACTTATGATCCAAATGAGTTGCCATGGTGACATACAGAACGCACTAACAAGCACATGAAACACTGCCGAGTGACTAATCGGATCTCTTGAGAAAAGTGCCTCGCCAAATTAGAAGTCAAACAGGCCGGATTTGTAACCTCAAACTCTGTTTACCTTCAGCTGGTGACAACAGGTTGGATGAGAGAACTGGATTATGCTCTGGGACCACGTTCGTCTAACTGGCCTGAATGGGGTCACTCCAACGACTCAGTTGGGGGGGGGGGTGTCTAAGCCCCCTCTGTCTTCGCTGAAGCACTTCATTGAACACTTTGAGTGGGGAAAAAAATGATGGTTGAAACAGCTCGCAACAGCCCATCCTCTTGCTTCGAAGTGCAGATGCTCAACATTCGTCATGAAGCGTTAAAGAAAAAGAGGCACAAGTGGAAATCAACGTGACCCACCCCCACCGCTAGGTAACATGGTTGCCCCCTTCCCCCCCTTCATCTATATTCCCTGCTCTCAGCCACCATACAGATAATGAATTCCCCTGAAGTAGGCCATATCACTCCTGTAAATGGAAGCTGCATTCATGCTGTGCCCCCCACCACACACACACACACGCGCGCGCACGCACACACACACATACATACACTGAAATATGTAAATTTCGTGATGAATCTCTAACAGCACCATCAAACCCACTGACGCTGCGCCCACACGGGCACACGCCCAGGGGGGGAAGCCCACTCTATGCCGCCGTGTCGTGTCGAAGGGATTCCCAGGAGGAGATGGGGTCGGGGGGGGGGGGGGCATTGCACTTACCATAATGACTGCAGTGGCCATGACTGATCCTGTCAGAAGGAGACGGATTCGTTTTTTCCAATGATTCAGGCGATCAGAGAAGACCAGAATTATGGTGGCTGTGTGAGAAGACCACCCAGGCCTGCAATTCACACACACACACACACACACACACACACACACACACACACACACACACACACACACACACACACCAAAAGACACCCAGTGCAGATTTCAAATTTTTCAAATACTCTGGAAAGAACGGATGTGCCTGATTTTCAGTGACTCATCCACCACTTGTTCTCGTACTTCTTAACCAGTACAGGGGTCACAGGAGATGCCCAGACCTCTCACCCCCCCCCCCAATGTTTCAGTATTGCCCCCCAAAACTTTTCCCAGTCAAGCTGCGAGACGTGGTCCTTCCCTCTTTTTTTGCCTCTACTCTGAGCCCCTCCCAGGCGACAGAGCTCCTCTTTGGCTCAACAAACGTTTTTCCGCAATAAACTCTGACATCAGCTTTCAATAAGACATAGATTTATCTTAATAAATAAATGAGAAATATGCTTGATGTGTCGTTAATTGTACATCCGAGGAGAAACTCTTAAGCTTACCCCGGAAAGTAGAAAGTTCACACTCAGAGGGCCTCGCTGAACAGATGCTCCGTGAGAAAGACAATTTATTCCCGCTGAAGCGTGGCATGACCGGCAGCTTCTCGGTGCAGGGAGGGC
Organism: Malacoctenus gilli; assembly: GCA_032164315.1. Lineage (NCBI taxonomy): Eukaryota > Metazoa > Chordata > Actinopteri > Blenniiformes > Labrisomidae > Malacoctenus > Malacoctenus gilli. Next base: position 6,108 of record JASSRZ010034084.1, on the reverse strand, counting down.
AGCGAGATTCGGTCGAGTTCATCTTTAAGATGATGATTGCGCGAGGCTTTCTTTCCTCGCCGACACGCGTCCCGTCCTGCACGCCGCTGATGACATTCGCACTGTTTAACCAGGAGCTGCCCTCCTGTCTCCGAGATCCACCGCCATCCGTTTTGCGCTCTGTTCAAGAGCACTTTTTACACATTCGTTGTTTTTCCAATTTCTTCACCACAACTTGTTTGTTTTTTTTTTTCTTTCTCGCTCCCCTCTCAGCCCAGCAGGCTGTTTCACGAGTGAATCTACATAAAAAAAAAAAAAACATGCATTATTCATGACCACCTACTCCAGTTGCCTGAATGCGTGGCCTCGCCTTCACCTCCGATGGAAGGTTCCCCGCTCGGCATCTTTACCACGGGTGATGGCTGAGCTGACCCCTCCTCAGAACCCGCCAAGACTTGAGCGCCACGTTCCTGGGCAGCGGGACTGCGTCCAACTCGGCAAACGGCGTGACGCCGCGGCTCGCTGATAACGAAAAGAAAAGCGTTCAATCTGAAATTTTAAACCGCTGCTCATGCAAATGTTGCGCATCAGAATGAGCTGTTCGCCACACCAGCAGCTCCCTTTGTTGCCGACAACGCTCCATGGCGATAACCTAAGACTTTTTCCCTTTAAACGGTGGCAGGAAGATAAGGAACATACGTTTATGGGATGAGCGGCAGAGCTGGGTGTGTGGGGCACCTGGTAAGCAGCATGTGAAGACACAGTGGCAAGAGAAGATTTGAGGACCACATGCAGTTAGCTGGGCTGCCCATCCCACAAATGCATGTTTATCACAATGTTGGCACAGCCCCAAAGGGAAAAATAAATAGGCATTCTAATGGCAAGTGATGTCTTGCCAAGAGCCATTGTTACAACAAAGGATGAAAGTACCCATCACAAATGCTCCTACTTATTTTCAAGCATCTCAGTGATTATCATGTCAGTATTTTTTGAACCATACATTGAACTGCCACAGGAATATGTTCACAAGATTGTGCACAGTCCCTCTTTTGGCAGCCCCCAGCTTTGATGCAGAGTGTGTTTGGACATCTTCCTCTCTTTTGGCACACCTGTGGTGCATCACAGCACAAAGCACAAAGGACCTTGCGAAGCTGCTCTGCCCCCCCATCACTGGCGTCCCTCTTTCATCACTTCATCTTTTCCCGGACCACCGCAAACCACCCAAACCTCTCCAAACCTGCAGTTTAAGAAAAACGCGACAGCCATTCTGTCTCTTATTGTCGTGAGTAAAGTGTGCGGCGATCGGAATCGTAGTTGGAAACTCGACCGATGGGTCACGCAAATAAACTGCATGACGATCTGCACACAAAGGGCGTCACAGTCGCGACGGTCAGGTTCAAAAGAGCAACGCAGCATGCGGTGAGAGGGTGTCTGAGTTTGCATGATCCCCCTGTGCGTGGGTTCTCTGCTGCATGCATGCATGCATGTATGCATGCGTGCGCTCTAGTACACGCACCTAAACTCACCCGATTGATTAGCTCCTGCTGGACCCTTGGTGACCCTCAGCCAGCGTTGCAGCCTTCCCCTGCATAACAAACAAGGAGCCGGATCTGAGTCAACACGGAGTCTATCATTGGCCGTCTTTACACCCAGCCGAAAGGGTTCCCACCTCCCAGCTCTCCTCACGCAACATTTATCCTCGCATCAGGTTGCGCGTGCCTCTCTGCCTCCCCCATATCTATTTACTGCTCCGAGGCAACATCAGATATCGCCATATGCTCGATAAATGTTGTCCTTTTATTTCCCTTCTTTGCCTACACGCTCCAAATACGTCATAATTTTCCATCCTAATTGAAAAAAGATGAGCGACTCCTTTGGCGCCATATTTCGTTGAAATTGTAATTAGCGCTCGAATCTCATCAGCGTTCCCGTCTCACTGAGACAAGAGATTCTCATTGGTTCTCCCGCCGAAAGGATGCAGTGGCCGTGTGTAACCAGAGCACCTCAACCCTCCTTCCTCTCCGTGCCTTTGGGGGCGTGCCCGTCTCCGATTGGACCCGACCGCTCGTCATCGAGGGGGGTTGCCGCCGCGCGGTGAGGCGCGGACGCCGCTCCGTCTGAAAAATTAGTGCCATCAGCGCCGCAGCACGCGAATTAATGAGAACCCGCGGTGCTGAGCCAGGCGGAGGCGCCTCGTTTGTTTGGCTACCCGTCTCCATTAAACCGTAATAAGGGGAATTCGCCGGGCTCCGCCGGAGTGCGGGGGCGCGGCGGAGAACGACCGAAACGACACGCCTGAGCTCGTCTCACTCGCTTAGATGAAATCAAAAAACGACAAAGACAGCTGCAGAGAGAGACAAACACAATCACAGATGCAGATTCTGCCTTTCAAGATCTTCACCTCCGACTGTTTTATTGTTCTCCGCAACGAAAGCCACGTTGTTTTGTTTCTTCCTCGCCAACAGGGAAGCCCTAACTTGTGACTCCCGCAGGGCTGAAATTGTTGCCGGAAGCAATATAAGTGTGTGCGTGCCGATGTGTGTATACGTGTGTGCCAAGTACGGAGATTTGTGTGTGTTTATTTGGATTTAGCGTCACAGGATTAATTCTGGACAACTTGAACGAGCGTCTCCCCTCCACCTGAGTTGACCGCTCAGCTGTTTTTACAAGAGGCACGTGCTGAAAGCAGCTATTGGCTGTCCCTAAAAAAAAAGCCACTAAATGACAGAATTGGCTGTTTTGCTAAACTGGCCGTTTGAGTGCTTTGGGATGGGAAAGAAGCGCATGGTAGCGCCGACTGTGAGACACCAGCCACCAGCAGGAAATTGCCTTTGTCAAACCTTTGTCAACCAAAGCTGGGAGCTGGGAGAGTCTTAATTCACCCTAAATGTTGAAAACCAGTCCCTGCTATTGGTATCTGCGCTCATTCAAGCTGGGAGATTTGTCGTCGGTTTACTGCCCAACTTGTTGACTGACAGGCTCTTCTTTAAAAGATTGTGTGCGTTGGTTGTTTTCGCATCAAGTCTCCGTAAATCTTTACACTGAGTCGCGTTCTGGTGGTGCTCAGTGATGACACCAGCACTTATCGCACGATATACGCATGCTTAAAGAGATTGAACTCTATCCTTACATGGCGATCTTTAACATGCAAATAAACGCAAAACATACCGCGCGTGCTCACACGGCTCAAAAACGAGCCGCGTGGTCCTCGGTCACCGTCAACAAGGCTTGTCACCCAAGATCAAGCCACGCTTCCGTCAGGTTTCGGAGAAAGTTGGCATGCCATATGGAGCGGGAGCACCGCAGCGAGTCGCAAAGTGGAGAACGGAGCGCCGGTGCACCGTCTCCCGCTCGCGTTCATCCATTACCTCCAACTCCGAGTGCGGCGGCGGAGGCGAGAAGGAATAATCAGGCCCTTCTGTTCCGTTTTGGCACGTGTCGCCTCGTCGGCATTTGGTCGTGTACACCGAGCCCGCCCACCCCCGGAGCCAATATAAGGAACTTCTTTGTTCTTTTGTGTTTGAAGGCAGGAGACAACACAAAAAAAAAAAAATAGAAAAAGCACATTCAAGTAACCTTGCAATCGTATTTGGACGCATCGATCGGTCCGTCGAACCGGCCTCTCGGTGAGTCTTTTTTTTTTCTTTTATTCCTTTTTTGGGGGGTGCTTTTTCATGGTCCAGCGCGTATAATAGAATCGAAGAGAGGGAAGGTGCACCGGCACAAAAAGCCCCATTTAAAAACAATTAGCATGTATCATTAGGCAGAAGGAGAGGGGGAAAATAACACCTGAAGGAAGGAGCAAGGAGTGTGTGTGTGTGTGTGTGTGTGTGTGTAAGGGGGACAATGCAGAGTAATCGTCAGGTCCAAGGACATCGGTGTCGCGGAGTGTCACGGGTCCCGCGTTGCTCCGCTCGATCCCGGCGATGTACTGATGTGAAACACCTGACTCCTTCCCGCCATTTTAATGGCTTCACAAATGATTCGGCGATCCCGCCGTCATTACTGTAACGCTCTAATTGCAGCCACTTCATTACTGCTCCCGAACAACCATTAAAAGAAAAAAAAAAAAAAAACCCACGTCTGACAGAGCGCGAGCAGGCTCTCCATCCCGAAACCCCTCCAGCAGAGTGAAAGCCACAATTAGCGGTGGCGAAATGATTCCCGGCGTTTTACCTTTCGGGAGACTCATCCAGCATCTGGCTGAGAGACAAGCTCAGAGGAGCAGAGGAGCCGGGGGTGCCACAGCAGCAGATGAAGGTTTGATGGCCCCCAAATGAGCCAATACAAAGCCCATTGTCATGATTACATTTTAGAGAAATGTATGGGGGTTTTTTTCCCCCAACGTATTGAGTTACACTTGAAATGTGGAAACAAGACAGCAAAAATGCCTGTTTGCAGTTACTGTAAGAGGCGGTAAAAATATGCTCCATACTAAGTGAAAATGGATAACGTAAATCATGCAAGTTTGATGTTTTCACACGACTGCATCTCCATCCACCCCAAAAAAACAGAAGCTTGCTGATGACACGTATAAAAGGCTCTTATTTTGAAGGGTGCTGACCATGTCCCCTTGCGGCTGCTCGTGGATGTGACGTAATGACGTCAGCAGCGGCCTGTAGTAGCAGTAGCACTACCTGGCCTGGGAACGCTTCGGGGTCCTCCATGCAGGGGGTGAGGGGTGGGGGTGGAGGGGGGTAGGTCTCTGCTGAGACTGCTGCTCCCGTGACCCAGCTCAAGATAAGCGGCAGATGATGGTGGATGGATGGATGGATGAATGGATGGATGGATGGAAGATTTTCCAGAGATATGCTTGATCTCGAAATCATCCATTTGGATATCAATGAGCATCAGTTTATGAATAGTAGGTAACAAACAGTATGCCGCGAGAAGCACTGATATACGAAACATAAGTTTTACAGATAGGAACATGTGAACTCATTCTTCTGTAATGACCGCAACCACAAACTAAAGGCTTTTTTTTTTTAGGAACAATTCAGAGACAGCTAATATGATGAATCTACCTTCCACAAACGCAAGCACAGTCTTGACACACATTAAGCTTCCCAAGTGCGTGCGTGCGTGCTCTCCTGAAGGGGCCTGGAAAAGTTCTCAGGTAAGTTAAACGTTGCTGTTGTGACACCAAATATATACAAAGTGTTTGTATTGGTGGTGATTAACAATTAAAAACACTCATTAATGAGCAGCTCTGTCAACTAATCAGAATTAATTGCATTCAAGTATTTGATACAGACAAACAAACAAACAAAATTTTGGCACATTTGCTAAATGATCAAATATACATACATTTATAATCTCAACAGCAACAACTATACGCTTTAGTCTACCTCATTGGACAAACATTTACACTATCTCTAGCTGTGTGAGTTAAGAGCTTTGTTGCTATTCCACTTGACTCCTTTTTACTGAAAGAGAAGCCCCACCATCTCTCTCAGTGAAAAGAAAACATGGTCGTGCGTGCGTGCGCGCGCGTGCGTAGCAGTAGGAGCCAGTCTGTCAGTGGCGGCTGGAGCTGACCTCTGCTAAGCAGGTAATTAAAACAAAGGATGTGTCTGACACCACTGTAGCGAAGTGAACACGGCCACAGTGGGAGCCGGGCGCAATCTGTCTGTTCCAGTGTTTCCACAGGAAAAGGTTCTTCTGCAGTTATTCCACTGAGAATAGCCCAGTGTGGTTAGTGGTTTCATTACCACTGCCTGAATTAAAAAAGATAACCGTCTGTGATACTCAGCCCTTCCATTAAAGATAATTGTTGTATCAATGTATGTAAACAACTTTCAGAGCCACATAATTTAATGATTTAATTAACAAAGACCTGAGAAGAAGGTCGCACCGCTCCTTAATCACAATCCGTCATCAGTCCAATCAAAAAGTACCTTCCTGTTTGTCACAATTACCAGTAAAACACTCACCCTCAAGACACTGCTTGTTCCATTTAGGCCCACAGGGGGCGCACTGGGGGAACTGCCATTGGGCCAAGGCAGATGGACAGACAAACACGTGCACGTGCACACACACATCTTTGGGCTGTGGGAGGACACACACACACACACACACACACACACACACACACACACACACACACACACACACACACACACACACACA
>JASSRZ010034083.1:0-19072 GCA_032164315.1 Malacoctenus gilli | reverse complement strand
GTTGGACACCTGTGAATGGGAACACGACAGAAAAACAAAGAAAACCTCGTCCATCACTTAAAAAAAATTACGAACCACAAGTTTTAGTGCTTTCTTTACGTAATATTATTTTTTGTTGTTTTATATAGACGTCTATGCATGATTAAGAGGCTGGTTTGGAGAAAACAGCCACTAAAGTTACAAATCCCGCAGCAAAAACGTTCAAATCAGACCTACTGACGATGAATGTCATTCACCTTAAAGAGCTACAATGGGGTAAAAGTTGCATTAACTGACGATGAATTGAAACGTTCACCCCCATTTGAATTGATAGAGTTCCCGCTGTGTACCGGGCTACACCAGGTTAGCATTAGCTAGGATAACTCGAAGGGTTAATATTGACGTTGCACGTAAGCGACACAAATGACAGTTGAGGGGGGGAAAAAACTTTTAAAGCCGACAACAAGCAGCACGCCACTAAACCAGGCGTTTCAGAGGAAAGACATTAAGTCGTCATGTTTTGTTCCTGCTAATGACGTTCACTACACAACTAAGCCAGCTAGCCTTCAGCGAAAGCTGTATGAAAAAAAATGAAAGAAATAAGGACGTGCTAGTTAGCAGGCTAACCCGAGCGACAGCGGAGGGAATTGAAGACCCGCGGGTTTGTTTTTTGTTTGTTTGTTTTTTTTTACCTGAGTTGCTTTATAAATCTGCTTCTTAAATCCCGCGACGGACATCCTGGACAAGTGTAGCGTTGCCAACTGGAGCTCGACGGGGGGAAAATATGAACAGAAAAAGTCGCTGTGAGTTCACAGCAGCAGTAGCAGCAGCAGCGCAAGCTCGTCTCCAAACTTTGCACCGTGGATGAAAAAAAAAGAAAAAAAAAAACTTGCTAAGCAACCACAATTTCCTGGCTGCGGCCCGAGGTGGGAGGCTCCTGCGCGTTCAAGTGGAAAAATGTAGGACTGTCGGAGCAGACGCTCAGGTTTCAGCGTTTTATGGGGAAAAATGATCGTGCCTTCGTCATAAATAACAAAGCGACCGCTGCATTAAAACCACTCGTGCTTGTTTTATTTGTTGGTTCGGATTTTTTTCCCCCTTCGAATAAAATTTGGACCTGACAACAAGCAAGTCGTGTACAAGAGAGAAAAATTGCAGAATTATTTTTTGGGAGTTTGGGAGATGGATGTATAATAGTAATAACGATAATAATAATGATAATAATAATAATAATAATAAGAAGAAGAAGAAGAAGAAGAAGAAGAAGAATTGCTGCTTCACAAAACTAAGAATGGACCAAAGAGAGTATTTTGACATACAAGTAACTAAATGCCCAGCCACTAAAGGTTGGATTTTTTCAAAAAGGTAACTTAATAATCATAATTATAAAAAAAAATGTAATATCAATGTGTTATATTCTAAAAATGCAAGATTATTGTGTGGTAGTTTTAAGCAAGGCAGGAGTTTTTTAAGCAGGGTAGAAGTGCATTCAAATAATGAAAATTGTAATTTTCTTGGTCTTGTTATTGCTGACTTACACGAAACCCTTTACACCTGAATACACATTAACAGAGAAAACTCCACTTGAAAAAAAGACAACATTTGCCATTTCAAAAGAAAAAGGAAACCATTTATTACATTCTTAAAACCACATATAATGTATCCCATTGGACAATATTTATCGAGCTGTGTGACTCAGTTACTCTTGGACTAGTAATATACCTCTTGTACATTTTGTCATACAGGGAAAGAGAAGGGAGACAAACTATTTCTGTTTGTACTTTTTTTTCCTAATCTTCCGTCAATTAAAAAAAAAAAAAAAAATAGATCACTGACTTTACAAGACAAAGAGTGGAGACGTGTAAAAGAAAAAAAAAGGTGTGGATAAAAGACTGACAGAGAAATGAAAATCACAGCAAAAGAAACATTAAAACCCCGATAACGAAAAAATTCATCTTTAAGTCTAACTGATTTTTTTTTTTTTTTTGGTTTTTTGTTTTTTGGTGAAACTCCTACGCATCTTAAAATTTATTGTTACAATATTAGGACAAACGGGGGAGGGGTGGGGGGGGGTGGGGGGAGGGAACGGGCTTTTGACACTTTGTGAGTAACATTCACAAAAATAGAACTTACGTCCACAGTGATTATGGTTATGGGTCTCATCTTTAGGTGCAAAGGTGTGAGGGGTACAAGGCTAAAAAGACGACACCGGTGATATAAAGGGACGAGAGGTCACAGCTGGCTCCCTGAGCGGCCGGCGGCAGGTCGTCGGACTCATCGCCGCGAGAACTTCGCGGCGCCCCCCAGCGACACGTCCACCGTCGTCGTTTCTCATCTCCGCACTTCGGCGAAAAACTGTCCCGTGAAAAATGTAAACGCTTTATGGGACGATGACGACCCAACCCCACCCGACCCCCCGACTCAGGGGGGCAGCTGGCCACTCCGTCTGGCTTTAGTCTCGTGTCCAGTGCGAGAGAGGAAAAGGTAATAAGTGCTTCGACCTTCTGGACACGCGTTGGGGGTGGGGGGGGGGGTTGTTTCGGGACCAAAGGAGAGATTAACAGCAAATGTACAAAAATAATACAGTTGCACCAACCAGCAAAAACAGGCTCTTATGATACACATTTATGGACCATCGTCATCCCTGCGTTTTGACCACCTGAAACAACGTGGGTGAGACACTGACTGTACTGGCTGCTGGTTAGAAACACTTGAGGGGGGGGGGGCACCGCGTGTCTCCCCCCCCCCCCCCCCCCCCCATTTGTCATACAGTTCCTGACGCCGTCTTTTTGCCTTGCTTTCTCGTGTTTTCTTTAGTGTCCTGTGTGTCCTCTTGTCTCTTTATGCAGGGGAGGAGGAGGAGGAGGAGGAAAAAGGGGGGGGGGGGGGCAGCGACAGTGCAGAGGGAGGCCCGACAGTTTTTAAAGGCAAGGCTGTTTTTTTCTGTTTTTTTTGTTTTTTTTCCTCCTCTGCCGCGTTGCCTTCGCTGTAGTGCACTGCCTCCCCTGCCGAGTCACATCTGCAACAAGTGTCCAGCCCCCCCCCCCCATCGCTTGCGGGATGGCCCGGCGCCATCGCTTCCGGGGGGGTGGGGGGTGGGGTGTCGTTGCCGCGGAAACCTGAGAGTACTGTCGAGAGGAAGAATCGTCCATGGGAAAAAAAACAAAACAAAAAAAAAACAACAAAAAATAAAAACGGACTTGAGTCCAAACACGAGCTTCCACATGTGTCCATCTTTTGTCCGTCCTCTTGCGTCTCGTCATCCACGTCTGTCTCCCTTTCGCTCTGCAGTGAACTCACACATTCTAACTCTCTTCATATACTTATATAGTCATCTATTTACATTCTTATTTAAAATATTTGTTTATAAATGTGTATATAAATTAAAAGATAATTTCATCTTGTCCTGTCTCTAAGTGGCATTTACAAGGAAAGGGGTGCGTGGGACTGAGGTTTCTCATTGCATTACAAGAGCCTACAAAAAAAAGGCAGCACCGAACACTGTCTAAATGTGAGTGAAACGTCGTCGTCGTCTTTCTTTTTTTTGTTTGTTTTCGTCTTTTTTTTCTCCGTTTTGTCCTCAGCGGGCTGAAGGGGTTTTCAAGCCTGCAGCGCGAGCCACATCATATGTGTGTGATTTAATCGTATATCAGAAAAAAACAAAACAAAACCAAAAAAAAAATACCCTGACTCATGATCTTGGTCCCTAGGTGATGGTCAGTACGAGGATGTCCGTACGAGCGCGCGTGCATGCGTGCGTGCGTCATACCGAGAAGCAACGAGTGCCGAGGGGAATAAACGGAAAAAAACAAAACAAAACGGTTGACGGAGAGCTGGATTACGACTGGCGAGACCCGTCGATCGACACTGCTTCCTTTCGAATTTCGAGGGGGGGGGGTGTCGCTGAGTGGCAGGGGTTGTACATTCACTGTTGTGGGCGTCTTGCTTGTGCACTGGTGCTTTTTTTTTCTTTTTCTTTTTTTTTTTTTTCCATGAGGTACATTCATAACTTGTTTGGGTGATCCGAGGTGGACCAGATCGCTGACGAGTGTTTAACGAGCGCCGGAGCTTCTACGTGCTAAGCTTGGGCCGCGGCGATGTTCTGACGGTGCCCGCTTCCGCTTCTTGCTGTTAATGCTACAATATGCAAAGGACCATGAGCGCGTGTGGCCTGTAGTGTAAGGTGCTTTTGCCTGCTGGGAACGTGGAGGACTACTTTGGGATCATGGGAGACGGAGTAATTAAAGTCCTGGATTGTCTCGTAACTGCTGGTTGTTGAGCTTCAACATCTCTATCCTGCTCTGTCTCTCCTTTTGCTTCCCTACCTCCTAATACTCTCTCTCTCTCTATGTCTCTCTATCTTTCTCTCTCTCTCTCCCTCTCTCTCTCTCTCCATCCACCTCGCTCGCCTCTCCGCCCGTCTAGCTGTTGGTGGAGTCCGGCAGGGACATCTCGCTGCCAAACACCTCCCGGTACAGCGGCGGGAAGCTGTACGCGGTCTCCGGGTGGACCAGACGGAAAAACTCCAGTTTGTCGATGTGGAGGTTGCAGATGGACTTCATGATGGGCAGCTTGGCCACCATCTGTGGGGGTGGGGGGGCACAGAGGGCGAGGGCAGAGGTAAGCGGGCGAACGTTCAGGGTGGGGAGGAGGGGCGGGCGTTTTTTTGTTTTTTTTTCCCGGCGGCTCACCTTGTCCAGTTTCTCATCCGAAGCGCCACTCTTATGCAGGCTGTGCTGGAGGGCAAGGTAGACCTTCTCCTGGAGCTTGTGCACCTTCTGGCCTTCCGTCAGCCAGGGTCGATCTGCGGGGAGAGGACGAGACATCTGAGCGCCGCGCACTGTCTGTCGCTTTGGATCGCCTTCAGTGTCTTGTTGGGGGGAGGGGGGGGGCGGAGGGTCTTATGCTTGCTTAAGGTTTGCTTAGGAGAAGGTCTGGAGGCGTTCAAGTGAAGTCAAACTTTAGCTTTAGGGCACTAAAGCGCAAGTGCACGTTAACTTGTTTAAATGCACCTAACAAAGAGGCAAGAAAGTCTTCAGTTTTAGCGAAATCATCCAAGTTTGCGGAGCGCTTGTTTATAGCAGCTTAACTTTTAAAAATCAAACAAAACTAATGGATTTATTCATTGTGGGACTTTATTCTCGAACGCAGCCTGCTTTTAATTTGCAATATTCATTAAGCCTCAAAAAGTGAAAGCGACTCGTCGTCAGCTCAAAGTTAGCCCAATTCGTTGCTGCGGGGAATGAAAAATCATTACATGGGCATTCTGCAACAAACTGTGTTTAAAAAACTATTGAAGTGGGAGATGGAATTGACAAGAACGAGCATTTTATGTGTCCCAAGAAGAAAGTACTCACCAGGGGAGAGCAGGACCGCAGCACTGAACAGGGCCATCTCCTCGTCCGACAGCTGGAGACGGCAGAGTCCTTTCCCCAGGTCGAACACTGCACTCACCAGGTCGTCACAACCTGCACACACACACGCACACAGACATAACATGTGGTTAATTAAATGTCTGTAAAAAACAAAACAAACTTTAATTGACTGGCTCAATGAGATTACTCAGCGAAGGGATGCCGGGGAAGACGGATGACGTGAAGGCATCGACGGACGGACCTGTTTCTGCCTGCTGTGAAAATCTAATTACCAGCGAGAGTAAATCAAATCTGCAGGGTTTTTTTTTTCTTGCAATCACGACTGTCCTGACCTTCAGCTGTCATATTACTCAAACCATGGAAGGGGGGGGGGGGTCTACGAGCAAGAAAAAACGCGACTGTACCGAGTGACATAATAGATCTTTTGGAAATGAGGCACCTTGGGGGAATGTTTCCTTAAATGAGCCCATCACGCTGTTTACTGCGCCGTTTAATTATGTCTGCCTTTAGCCGTTCCATTCCAGCGCATTGTTGCATCGTTACGGAAATACGAAAAGGGCCCAAAAAAAAAAGGCAGAAAGTGGAAAAACCAACATCCAGCTGGAGGCTTCCAATTACTTCTCTTCGCCGCTGCTTTTTCTTTTTGTTTTTGGAGCGAACAGCCGCTAAAGATAATAGAACAAGCTTCGACGCTCGCTCCCAGCTCCTCATTTGAAATTTAAAGCAGAGGAGGTTTGGCCGGCGCTGGAATGTATCCGTAAGATGTCAATAACGCATGAATTACAGCGGCTGGCAGTTTTCGAATGCGCTTAAGATGTTTTTCACGGGCAGCCGGGGATCCAGTTTTTCGAGCTGGCGCGAAGTGAAATAGAGTGGGAAAAAAAAAAAAATCGCGAGTCAATCAACCCAAAAGGACGCGGCGTCTGCCGCCGGTTTCTCACCGAGCGCCTTGAAGAACTGGGCCGAGGCGAACTTCCCGTTGAAGAAGATGGAGCTGTTGTTGCTGTTGAACGCTCGGCACATGCGGATGAGCAGCACCTCCAGGCAGCCTACAAGAGCGGCCACAGACAATAGAGAGAGACATGGAGACGCCGAGAGACAGAGAAAGGGGAGGAGGAGGGGGGAGGAGGGGGGGAGGGAGGGAAGGTCCGAGATACTCCAACAAGCACACAACATACACACAGTGTAAATGAATTTGATCCAGATTGGCGCACAACATATTTTTGACAAGTTTCATGACATTTACCAGGGGTAAATGCGTTTGTCAAATACATGCAATATATGTCACATATGTGTTCAGCAGATGACGGATAAATGAATAATTTCGTTTCAAGAAACAAGTCCCCCCCGCCCCCCACCAACAAGTGTTCAGACCAGGAGTGTGTGTTTTGTTTGAATGAAAACAATATTAAAAAAAAAAAAAAAGGACAAACGGCAGAAGGTTGGAGACAAGAGCACAAGAGCAGGAAGTGACGTTAGCAAGTTTCCAGGCTATTTATTTATTTATTTATTTATTTATTCATTCATTTATTTATTTATTTATTGGAAAGACTCCAAAAGAAATCGTGCTGGCGGCCCCTCTTGGGCCGCGTTGCCGGATTGCGGACTGACCTGCTTTCAGCAATATGATCTGGTCGTTCTGGCAGAGGTCCATGAAGCCGGCGATGCGCTTGGCGAACTCCACCACGTACTGGATGGCGTTGGTGATGTGGTGCGCACACTGCTGCCACATCCACTCGGCGGACTGGGGAAGAGAAGGGGCGGGGCGGGGCGCGGGGGGGGGGACGCAGACGGAGAGAGGGGTGAGTGACCTGCGCCGACTACATCTGCTGCATTACATATGGAAGATAATGAGATGCTTTTTTTGGTGCTGGGCTCATGGCAACTAACCACTATGCTGTCACGTAAAACGGCATATAAGCAGCCATACCTAACAGCCTAATTAGCCTGATAATGAGCTGTTACCAGTGTTGAATAGTAATTGCTAAATGCTACGCTTGCCTGAATGTGTGCGACGACAAAAAATAGAAAAATACTCTTGAGTTTAGCTTTAATGCTGCTGGAATAAAGAAACAGCAACCTGCAGGATCGGTGCTGTATCCATGGCGATTGAAACAACTATCGTGACGATATTTGCCGATACCTGGCAAGATGTCAAACATAGCGAGGTGTGCACCTTGTTCTGAAAAGCCCGCGTTTCCTCGGCGGTGTACTGGACCCAGGTGAACCTCTTCATGTCCTCGGCGCTGTACTGGCACGTCTCCAAGTGAGACTTAACAATACTCTGAGTGATGTGCTCTGAGGAAAACAAACACACACACACACAGACACAGACAGAAACATCAGCATCATCTCGCTCGCATCGTCTGTGTCGATTCATGGCCTGCTCGTTTCAGCGTCACGACGTGTAGCAGTGTTGCCGTTTTCAACGGGTCGGCGGGTTCGCGCGGAGTGCGACCTTTAATCGCCGGCCGCTGCGCGCGGCGCCGTCATTACCCGACGTCCCTGACGAGACGCGGGCGCTAATGGCGCATTTTCGCGCCTTACTCCAGTCGCTGCTGGGATGTTTTCCCACCTCTGCCGTTTATTCTACGCTGTTTACTCGCTGCTGGCTTTAAGCGTCCTCAGAGGCTCGTTTCACGTGTTTGTTCGGCTCGCCGTTGGCAGCGACCATAAAACGAAGCAGGAACGCGTCTGACCACTTTGTCTCCGGAGACGTTCCTGTCAAGTACCGTTGCCTCTTTGGCACGTATATATTTACCGCTACAGCAATTTCGTTGAATGTGTTTGCTAAAGGAGAATTTTCGTCGCGCTGTACGTCTCCTCTCCTGCGTGTTTTGTCCGTTCAACCCTGTCCTTGTTCCGGGTCGCCATGTATCTGTATTCTTAGCTCCACTTTTGCCTTCTGAATCAAACTCGTTCGTACTCTTTTGTCCTTTCATCGATCGGCTATTTTGGCCTACTTTAAGGAATCACAGAAAAGTTATTAAGAATCAAAACGGAGCTGTACAGAAAACGCCCACTTCGCTGATCCAATTCTGTCTCCTCAACTGTTCAACATTCAGTAGTTGTGCTGTAAATTTAAGACTAATTCTAGAAAAAAAAGCGATTTATTAGCACTTTGCTCCACAATTACAGGAACTGATCGGCCCCGCAGCGGACGGTAAACAACCCCGGTGTCACACTTTCATACATCCCTTCTTGATTATTTGTCAACTCTCTGCTCTTTCCTCTTTAACGGTGACGTGACGTTTCAGAGTTTCCGCTGCATCGCATTGCCAGGGAGCAGCTGCGCCCTCTGAATTGCGTCCATGCCGCATCCAGCTGTGAGTCGCGAGTTGTTTGGTTGCTCAGAGAGCTTTCCAGGTAATATGCGACAGCTGGGCAAAGTCTTAACGCGGCACAAAGAAGGCATGCAGCAGGAAATTGCAATAAAACCAAGGATTAACCAATCAAAATATAGAGCCCACTATTTTTTTTTTGCTGTTTTTCAGTTCCTAAAGTCAGCTAATGTAAGGGGGCTCGACTTCAGGGGGGCTTCTAATTGGCTAAAATTGAACTTAAAGAGATGCGGTCGTTGTTCTCTACTCACCAAGGTCTGTGATTGAGCAGTCGTCGGGCAGGTGGTCCAGCAGCGTGTCCGTGTGTCCGAGCAGCGCGTGCGTGTGCGAGTGCAGGAGCTGGATCCCGTTGGTGTCCGCCGTGTCCAGGAGCGTCTGCTGCGGCGAGTTCTGATTGGACAGCGACGAGGACGTGGAGGAGGACGACGACGACGAGTTGGAGGTGTTCCCCGTGCTGGCGCCGCCGCCGCCGCCGCCGCCCAGCAGCTCCAGGCTGCAGTACTCGCTGGCCTCCTCCGGGGTCAGCGGCAGGTCGAACAGGTCGGGCAGCGCCGCGATGTCGTCCAGGTCGCTGAGGGTGGAGCTGGAGCCGCCGCTGCTGTAGGAGCGGCTCAGGCCCTCCTCGCCGTCGTCGGCGCCGCTGCCGCAGACCCCGTCCTCCCTGGGTAGGGACAGCGTGGTGGAGCCCCCGCCGCCGGTGCCTATGCACTCCTGGGACTTCTGGTGCTTCTGGACCTCCGCGTACAGGCTGTCGCGCTGCTTCTTTGACATGCGGCCAAACTTAACCGCTGCAAGACGCAAGAGAAAGAGAAAGAAAAAAAGAGAAAGAGAAAGAAAAAAAAAGAAGAAAACAGCATATTAAACCACTTTATTTTGAAAACTACTTCTTTTTCCCTCAGTGGAGCTCTCGCAGACTATTTTCCTCCATAAATCTCACACTCCTTCGCGAAGCCAACTGTCTGGAATTTCCAGTGCAATGTTGAAATCTCTCCGACATCCTTCCCTGCACAAGCACTGTATGTGCCGCTCACTATATAAAGTTTGCATGGCAGTTCATCACCTCTTTGGTTTACACAGTGGGTTCGATTTCGCTCTGACAGAAGGTAGCAATTAGTGTTCTCGGCGCTGAGGGCTTCCCTTTCTTTTTTTTACAGGCCTCTGCTTTAATTTATAAGGGGGGGGGGGAATCAGCTCTTCTTGCGTAAGGAGACGTCTGACTGTAACCGAATGACTCGCGGCGAACTCGATATTCCGCGATGAATGTCATGGGCGAGGAAGTGTGTCGGGGAGGTTCCCGTTTCGCGTCTTTACCATCTCGGCTCATGCCCAAAGCCAGACACTTCTGCAGGCGGCAGTGCTGGCAGCGGTTCCGGTTCGTTCGGTCGATCAGGCAGTTCCTCTGGCGGGAGCAGGAGTACATGGCGTTGTTCTGCTGGCTGCGGCGGAAGAAACCCTGCACGCGCGCGCGCACACAAGCGAGACAAAAAGCACCGTAAGGGATACGCAGAGGTTCGAGGCCGACTTCTGGCCAAACTGCTTGGCTCTCGCCCGCCTCCTCCTCTTCCTCCTCCTCCTCCTCCTCCTCCTCACCTTGCAGCCTTCGCAGGTGATGACTCCGTAGTGGATTCCTGAGGACTTGTCCCCGCAGATCTTGCAGGGGATGACCTCGATTTGAGCTGTGGAACCAAAAAAAAAAAAAACAGAATAGAGGTCAGGGAAACAGCTTTTTTTCGAACATTCCTCGATTTGACGCAGAGCTGTCGCGCAGCTGTGGCGCTTGGCCACATGTTTAGTCATCTGACGCGCCGTTGCCAAAACTGCGCCAAAAAAAACCCATCGGATATTCGAAGACCAAACACGGCGTCGGACGGGTTCGTCGAGACGTATGCGTGCTCGCGGAGGCCCCGTGGCTTTTCCTTCGGCGAGGCATCTGCGGCCCATGCAGCGCCTCCGGCTGCCGCTGGCCGCCGTTGTGTTTGGCGGCGCTTTATTTTCATTCTCCAGTCGTTTGCGTTCTCACCCTCTTCTCGAGGGTGAGGACTACTCCTTTGTAGTACTACCCCTTTGCAGTACTCTCCGTGTACTTTGAAACACACGGCGACACTCCTCAATGTCCCTCTTTGTGATGTATTGTTTGTTTGATTGCGAGTTTCGCGCAGGGTCAACTTCCTCCTCGCCACCATTTGGTTTTCAACCCCGCGTTGCGTCGGCGTGCTACGGGTTAAAAAAGCCCTTTCCGACGCGGCGACGCAAACCAGCCGACTGTCGGGGCAAAGTTTGCAACCCGCTCCCTCCGGCGCCGTCTCGTTTGTCTGTTTACGCCGCGGCGCCTTTGTTTCCCTCCACCCGCCGACCTGCCGAGAAATCGCTTCCTTTGTATCTTCGGCGGATCCCCACGAAAGGTCGGCCGCGCGCTCGCCATCCGGCGGCGGCCGGTCCGCGCCGCATCTCCGTGGCCGCTCTGCGAGAAGGTCACCCGCTACGTGAGGCTGACACGATGCAGCCGCGAGGGGGGCCGCCGCCGTTTCCTTCTCTGATCGAGGAATCCTCCCACATCTCGCGGGCCGCTCTCTCATCCGGGGAGCCTTGAGGCTCAGATTGTAATTTCAGATCTCGACCGGCGGCGTTTAAACGCCCTCAACGGCCGCCTTGTTCCCGACCTCCTCTTGCCTCGAACGTGCCATGTTGACAGGTTCACGTGCGCTCTCTGAGACTCGTTTCGTTCAAATGTCACGCAAGAATAACCTCATATTGAGTCTTCAAAGACTTCATCTCTTGGGAGGGGTTTGTGCTTCTTTTTACGTTGGAAAAAAAGGTGAAAAGTCTTCGAACTCATACCAGGAAATAAAAAAAAAAGCAATCACCAAATGACACGTCTTATCTGGTAACTGATATACTAGTGTAGAACCATTTCCTGGACCAAGTCACCCTCGCTTTTCTGCCCTCTGACGCAACAAACTGTAACAGGAACGGGGCAGACAGTTCAGGGACAAACAGCTCGTCATAAAACTGTGCTGGTCAACACCCTGACGGTGGCCCCCACGAGGGGAACAGAGTACACAAACAGATAGGGAGTCACATGACACCCCCCCCCCCACACACACACACAAAGACTCCTTCTCTCTTCATCGCGACATGGTTGTTGTTTTTTTATTTTCGTAGTTTTATCCAAAGATACGTGCCGCCACAGGCCTTTCCGTTTCGTACGGAAACCTGCGTTCGCGCCACCAGAAGTGGAACGGAAAAAGCACTCCGAGATTGAAAAAAAAAAAAGAAAAAAAAAAGGGAATTGTTGCACTCTTAGGTACTGGAAACGGCGACTTTCCACTTCTTTTTTGGGTCTAATGACACGGTGGAGCGTCTCTCCTCTCAAACTGTTGACTAAAATACTCCAACTGATCATGGCAGCTGCAGACATGCAATGGAAAAATATCTCCCTCACTCCCTCCCTCCCTCGCGGCCTGCCTGTCTTTCTCTCAGCCCCCCCCCCCGCCCCTCCCCTCTCCCGCGATTATATAACTCTCGTCTGTGAGCATTCCTCACAACACTCATTCAGCAGGCTCACTCTAGCAACACCGACGCCCCGCCCCCTCTCCACCCCCCGCGCTTTCCCACTGGCCGGCCGGCCGCCGCGGCCGCCGCGCCATTGGCTGAGCCGCCCGCCGCTCGGCCGCGGCAGCCTGTCAGCCCATGTGGACATTCTGTCCTACTGACACACTTTCCCACTGCAAGGGGGGAGGGGGAGGGGAGGGAGGCAGGCAGGCGAGATCCTGGCTCTCCGCGGACCCGTTTTAAGGTGGAGCGGCGCAAACTGCTCCGACTCGGCCTGTGCAACGTCTCACTCCACCCCCACCCCCGGGACTGTTTGCTTGCATGACAAAAGCGGCGACGTTATGTAACAGTCAAATTAAACAAGTGCCGAAACAGCAAGAAAGAAAAAAAAAACAAAACACTGCACGTAGGAGTCTCGACCTCGCGCACGAGCGCCTATCTCTCCTGGTGTCCCTCCTGTACAGACTCTCTCTGCGCCGCGAGGGAAGCGGCCCCTTCGGCGGGCCCAGGCCGCATGCGGCAGCGGCCGCCGCCGCCGCCGCTCCACGCGAGCCACGCAAACGTCGACGCTTGAATGTCAGCTATCCACCCCCACCCTTCCGCCGGCTCTTTGACATTGAGCTTCTCCGCTTCGGCGGCTGCTATTCTCGTCCCTCTTCCCGCCGACAGCGACACGGACGCCGCCGCCGGCCCGACGCCGTTGTCACAGCCACGCGCACGCCGCGAACGCTCCCATTCGGGCTTCCTTCTCATGCGAGCGGGCGCGATATTAGACGACTGACTTACGCACGGGTTGTTACCGTGAGTGCACTTTTAATGAAGATTAGAGAGGTGAAAAAAGGACAGCGGGGGTTGCTGCCGGTTGTTTTTCACCGTTATCTAAAATTAGACGCACTTTGTGGCTGTTCAGCAGTTAAATATATCGCGTTTGCTGTTACATAAGACTAAGAAATGCACCTCACATACAATCTTGAGGCCCACCTCTATATTGATTTTACCGATTCTCGCTATTTCAGTCCGGCACTGATCTGTACGGATGTTCCAGGAGCGACAACACCACCAATCCAGCGAAAATTAAATGCAACAGCGTCTGTGCTAATTCCTTAAAGTCTCCGAGCCGTCGTCTCGCCGGCGCCTGATCTCTCGCGAGATGATCGACACCTGTCCTGCTGCTTTTTGCGAGCACGACGCGCGACGACTTCCACGCCGGGCCCTTCCACGTTTACCGTTCGGTGACACATTAACCCGAGAGCCGCGGCGACAAACGGTGAGACGAGGAGGAACGGACAAACAAAGGAGAAGTTCGAGTACGGCGCCGCCGCTCGAGGGGCCTTTCGGGAGGGCGGCGTTGGGCGCAACACGCCCAAAGCTCTTGGCGATCAAAAAAAAAGAGCGGACTGGGAAGCGACTCGGCGACGGTTGGAACAAACACGTTGGCCTGCGAGTGTTTATCAGCCGGCTAAATGTGTAACGCTGTTATCTCTGCGGAGGCTAATTCAGAAAGGGGTGCGGCGGGGAGGGGAAATCACTGACTTTGCGCTTCCAACTGTGCGCTTAGCGCTCTTCTGCTGAGAGACTCTCCGGCGCGAGACCCTTGACCAGTGTGCGCGGCGGTGAGTGTGTCAGTGTGTCAGGGTGCAAGGCGCAAAAGGGGCGTTCTATTCCCCCCCCCCCCCCGCCGCTGCCACATCCACTCAGACACGTACAGGCACCCCGCGGAGGGGTGAACCTGCTCTGAGGCGAGCGCCCTTCGCCCCTGGTTACGAAAGCGGCGGGAACACAAAGAAAAACAAAATCTGCGCCCCCCCTCCCCGATCGAGGGAGGCTTTGTCCGGAGGCTGGTGTTCTTTTTGGATTTCCAAGACGCAGTGAGAGACCCCCCCACCACCACCCCACTCAGCATGAGTTGGCGACCTCCAGATCGGGGTTTAGGACTGGGAACACTGGGGCGCCTGTTGCGTCACGTCCTACCGTGAGGTTTAAGCTTACAGTGCAGCACAAAGCTGGATCACAGCAGTTGTCTGTGTTGGGTTTCCTCTCTGTTTGAAACCACAGCCGAGGCAATCGGGGACGTTTTCCAGAAGATAAAGTTTCTGTAACGAATCTGTAATGAGAACCTGAAATGAGAACAAAAGCAGGAGCTCCTATGTTTCTAAATATGATTAAAAATCTGGAGAATAACAACCGTAATCAACATACGGCTGCTGTAATCGTGGGCTCGATTTGGAGGGAAAAAAAGGGGGGGGGGGGAAGATGCAAATGGCACCGGGGGGCCCCGGCTGAGGCCCGCCGAGGGGCGAGGAGAGCAGAGCCCAGAGTCCCTCCGGCCTCTCGTACCTGGGGGTCATAAAACCTTCCAGCAGTGCACTCTGCTGTATATCAGTGCAGCGCAAGGCAGAGGAAGTGTCAAAGCGATCCAAACACGGGGCCGAGAGAGAGAGAGAGAGAGAGAGAGAGAGAGGGGCGAGAAAAAAAAAAGTCTGTCTTCTTGCCAAGGAGACTGAAAAGATTATGGGTGCAAACATGTGCAAGCACGCTCAATCTCAGATAAAAAAAAAAAGAAAAAAAAGTGCTGACGTGCCCCTCTGCTGAGGGGAACAACAGGTTGTGTGACTAACCTACATTTGCAGTACGAACAGAGGGCCACCGTTTGTTTACTTATGGACATCCTGCCAGAAGGGGAACCTCCCTCCACCAGCCCCCCCCCCCTTTCAAATCGAAAATCTTTTTTTTTTTTGCAGCAACAGCAGCTGCAAGAACTTGTTTACACTCTCCTCTGGTTGCACAACAAGGAACAATGTTTTAATACCTAAGCGAAAATTAAAAGGCAAGCTGTAATTAAAAATATTTTTTTACGTGACTACTTCTCATTAGGCTTCAGCCAGCAAAGAGTAGAAAGGTTTATTGGACTGGCAGCATTATTTAAAAAAAAAAAAAGAAAGAAAAAAAAAAGCCAAGCATTAAATAAAAGATTTAATGCATTAAAGAAAAGTATTTCAAATAAATTTGATTACATTTTCTAATTCAACTCCCAAAAGTTCTGAGTTTCCATCCTAAAATAAAAAAAAGCGAGCAACCTGTCAAAAATGTTGAATTTCTCCCCCAGCGGTCAAGTTCAAGTTCAGTCTGTGTCGAGCCAGGAGGGGGGGGGGCGGGGGGTTGGGGCTCCGACCCTCCGCGCGCGTCCGTGACCGCACATGGTGCTGCACGTCGGGGCGGCGCGACGCTTCCCACAGTCATCCCCCCCTCCCTCCGCTGCGAACGCTGTATAATGCTGGGTGACATAACTAGGTCAGTGGAACAGCCAGGTTCCTCTCCCTCTGTACACTCACGCAGGCGGCCATGCTGGCACGGCGGCCGCATCACAACACCGCCGCGGATCGCACCCACGACAAAAAAAAAACAAACAAACTCTACCGTGACAATAAACACCTTGAAAACACACCTCAGGGGGGACTTTGATGATTTCATTTGACGTCACTTCAGTTTTTTGATTATTTTTTTTTTAACCACGTTACAAAAAATGAAAATAATTCACGTCTTGTAACTGGACGCGTGCACGTCGAGTTACAGCTAACCGGTAATGTGATACCTAATACCAGGTAAGCAACCTGATGAGATCAAATATCTCGATTACATAATTGTAGTTTTGGTTAACAACAACCTCCGCTCAGGCCCCGCCCTCTCCTCATTGCATAACTCCTAACATGGTTCCCCCTGACCGAATGTAAAGCGCTCCCAGGTGGTTCACCCCCCCCGCCCCCGCCCCCCCCCCCCTCACATTTTCTTTACCCAAATAACACAAAAACACAGATACGACACCAATCACAAGGCACCATTATTGCAACGTGCGCAGTTGAGGGATGAGTCTGCTTCCTGGAGTCAAAGACGATCATAAAAAATAAATAAATCTGAATTTAATTATAACGATTTGATCCAAAAGCATCTTGTTTGGGATCGCTTGCATGTTGGACTTCGGCGTTTGACGCGCGCAAAGCCTCGGGATCCGTGCAGGAGAGATCGTGGCGCACCGGGGACGAGAGCGAGAGCGGCGCTCGGCACACATGTGGCCAGCTCGAGCCGCAAGTCCCCCCCCCCCACCCCCCCAAAACACGCACACATGTACAGGGAGGAATAAACGCGGACTCACCTCTCATTTTGGCGTTTCCTTTAGTCGTGCAGGATGATGAAGACCGGGCTACATGTGGTCACAAGAGGTGACGGATCCCCCCCTCCAAAAAAAAAAGAAAGAAAGAAGGGAGAGAGAGACAGAAAAATGACGCTGAGGTGCCAAAGTGGAAGTGGCTCCGAGGATGGTGAACTTCGTGCCGGCTGTGGTCGGTTTGCTCTGTGTCCGTGGAAGAGGCGAACGAGCCCGAAACTCGTTTTCGTTTATCGCTCGATCAGGTCCGAGCGGAATAAAAGATTGAAGAAAGTCGCTGCAGTTGACATCGTAAACCGTCTCGACGCGCTGGCGACAAACACCCAAAAAAAAGATCTGTCTCAACTTTCTCTTTTTTTCTTTCTTCTCTCTCGCTCTCTCTCTCTCTCTTTCTTCTCCCCCTCTAGTTTGACAGAATAGTCCCACGATGCAGGAGCGGTGTCCGGACGCCCCCCCCTTTCTTCTCTGTGACTCTCTCCGCCTTGCTTTCCTCTCAGTCTACCCTGCTAACCTACTTTCTCCAAGCATGGACGCTCACATGATCTCACTGCCGACAGCTCCTCTGGCAGCGCGCGCGGGGGCGCGCCGTCGGGAGCGCGTTTAAGGTGGCTTGGCAAATGATTGACTCATGCTCGGCGGCGGCGGCGGCGGCGGCTCCTCGCAGCGCCTGGTAATGTAGGGAGAGATCATGTACGTGTGTATGTTGTGTATATATATATATATATATATATATATAAAAAGAGTGACGAGGAAGGTAATTAAATCCCGCGCACACTTCTGCTTTGCGTTGCTGTTTGCTCGCTCTCGCGTTCCGATGACAACGATAACAAAGCCCAGTGAATCTGTGTCATCCATACTCATAATTAGGGGGCATAAAAACAACGAGCAGACGCTGTTCAGCCGATTATTCCCGTAACAGAACGCCAATGCATGACGCCCCCATGCGCACATCAAATATTTACCTAAATGTTGCAGACATATGGCCACCATGCCTGGGTGGGAGGCCAAGCTTTTGCTTCTTGTGCCATCCTCACTTTTTTTTTTAATTTTTTGCCACTCTGAACTGCTTCCTGTGTTTTGTTTTGCAGGCTTATCCAGACAAAGTGGTGAATGCTGTTTAAATGCATGTCATTCGGCAACAATTATAATGGTGCTGACTGACTCTTCTACAGCACTTTTGCACCAGAGGGGTGCCCTTTGTCCCAGCTCACCATTGGACCAAGGGGACACCCTGGACGGGCCTGGACCGAGCGAGAGAGAGAGAGAGAGAGAGAGAGACTCACAGTCGCCATGGACAATGTCGAGTCACAACCGAACCTCGTCTGCGTGGTTATTTTTTTTTGGACAGTGGAGGGTGAGACTGGAGGATGCACGTTACCCCCCCTCCCGCCCCCCCCTTGAAATCTCTGCACAAAAAAGTGTCTCCCTGAACCTTCCTGCAACGAGACTACAGCTCTCTTCAGCCTTCATTGTGTTAATTCAACACTAACAAACACTTGTACCAGAAGTCCCCTCACAACACGATTAACGATGGTGGACAGCCTCCCCCCCCCCCTCAGTTAGGACCATCTGACCACCTCTTTTAGCGCCTCCGGGCTCACATGACTGCGTGTTGACACGAGCTTAAATACTGCTTTATGCTGTTCAGGAACATGAGCGACAATTTACCCGAGAAATGTAAAAAAAAAAAGAAAAAAAGGAAAAAAAGAGGCGATGCTGAAACGTAATGACAAAGATGAATAGGTTTTTTTTGCAAATCTGGAAAATGTTTATTCGAGCGCTCAAATGAGCTTTGCTCCATAAGTGGGTTGGACCGGATTAGGCGGAATAGGCTGGGAAATATTTCCTGGCCGTCTTCCTGATGCTTTGCTCACCGTGTCTCAGTTGGAATTCTCCGCGGAGAGCTTACACCCACTGACCTTCTGAGGTCTTTTTTTTTCTTTCTTTTTTTTAACATTCAAATAAGCCGCACTTCCTCTTTCGTATTCCTGGACCGGACAAACAGGAACCGATTGAAGAACGACGGCCCCACCCCCCCTCACTTTTGCAGTCCACTTGTGAAACCGTTTGTTTTTTAAAAAATGCCTTCGTTCCTTCTGGCGTCGCCTGCAGAGAGATATGTTATTGAGCTGCGATCGCAGCGCTCCCGTCAGGCGCCGCCGACGTCCTGCTGCTCGGGACTCGTGCTCGTCGCCCTTCCGGGTTTCATCAGCTGCGACCGAGATTGGAGAAGAGGAAGAAAAAAAAAAAATGGATTCAGATTCTGATGTAAATGAGTTGTTTTGGGACGGCGTGTGACTGTGGGCGCCCGCCAAGGACTTTTAGGTGGGTGCCGGGGGACGAGGCGAGAGCTGGAGCGAGGGTGGGGTGGGGTGGGGTGGCGAGGGAGGGAGGGAGGAGGGGAGGAGGGGAGGGGAGGGTCCGCTGCCGTAGCGGGTGGCCTTATGATGCAATGTTCTGGCAGCGGTGTTATGAAACAGCATGAAGGCAGAGATTACTCAAAGTAGGTTAGTGGAGCAGCTGAGCCCAGAACACCTACAGTCACTGATTCTTTTTCGGTTTCAATCACACACTCACACTCACTCGCTCACGCAGACACACACACACACACACACACACACACACACACACACACACACACACACACACACACACACACACAC
>JASSRZ010034082.1:0-19080 GCA_032164315.1 Malacoctenus gilli | reverse complement strand
ACACACACACACACACACACACACACACACACACACACACACACACACACACACACACACACACACACACACGGTGAGCTATGCTGTGCGTGGGAAGGCAGCCCAGTCACCGCGTTCTCACCGGACAAGTTTCAGTCCGGTTTGGCGAACTCCACCGAATGAGGGTGTTCCCGCCGCTGCCGAAAGCTGCCAAGAGCGGTCAAACGAGGAAGACACGGAAGAACACGACCTGCCTGTTCTGCTCACACTGTGGGGGTAGCGAGAGTTTCCGAGACGAAGCCCACTGCAACAGGTAGATGAGACAAGCTCCGTTTCTGTTTATGCTCTTCTTGTGGGAAATAGACTGCGGGCACCTTCGCGAGGGGGAAAGCTTGCTCAGCTTCCACTCTGCCACGGCGCGCCTGCATTTTACGACATTCACGTCAAAACTTTGATCAAATAATCGACCGATGTCTGTGGTGTTTTCTTCCCCTGGGCGCCCCGTCTTATTCCTCGGGTCAGGGGCGCCTCTTAAGGGGCGCAGCTGAGCCTGTTTTTTGAGTGTATCTGCAAGCTGAGCACTCGGAGCTGGAAACATTTTACGTTTGCTGAGTCATTTATTACAAAGGTGTGCCAAAAAGTGATTCCTGTCAGAATTTGACTTCGCGACAGTGCTGAGTGAGCAAGCTCGCATCGTGTGCGTTCATGTAAGGATTGGTGTTCAATTTAAAGGGAACCACTGACATGTCTGACAACAGTGTGGGGCTACTTGAGGGTGTGTGTGTGTGGGGGGGGGGGGCTATCCTTTCCAGCTGTGGTGTTTAAAGACACACACACACACACACACACACACACACACACACACACACACACACACACACACACAATCACATTAAATATTTGTTAGAGTATATAGTTTAGTTTTGTTTAGTTTAGTTTAGTTTAGTTTTGTTTTGAGTATTAAAATGTTGCATGCTTGCCTTCAGTGGACCTCATGCACAGGGAAAGGTTGCATGTGACTTTAATGTAGTGGAATTAAAATGCTTGTACAACTCTATTCACCTTAATAAAGGTTATGCACAGGTTTTCAGAAAACTTGCTTTGCCTACAGTTTTTCTTTGACACAGTTCCCCAAGTTTTGAAAAGAAAATACACAGTTTATTCACACGTTTGTGTTGCCTGACATTTTGACTGTAATTAGCATACATCAATAACTTAAAGGAGATGATGGAGAAGTGGCAAACCTTTTTTTGAATTTAGTATATTTAGCTTTCAAATGACATATTGTCCGTCAAAACTGGTCAAACCTCAAAGAAAATTTCTGCCCCCCCCCCCAAAAAAAAGCCTATGTTTCAGTCACTGCATGACGGTCATACTCTGGGGCCATACCAGGTCTGGTTCATAAGAGTTGTGAAAGTATGTAGCGTTCCCAAACTTTCAAAGTTTGAATGACATCACAATTGCACGACAAGAGTGAGGAAATTTGTTGCCAACATATTTTAATACCAGGTTTTATCAATTTCATTGATGAGTTGTTGCAGCCCTGTATCACACTATCAAATTAATTGATACTCTATCACAGCTGACACTGAATTTGGCATATCTATTTTGTTACAGAACAGTGTGTTTAGTGGTTCTCCGGTGAACGGGTGGATCTTATTCTCACCCTTGTACCTTGTTCAAATTCGAGTAACAGCCAAGTATTCCACCAGTACATCAAGACCAATAGTTTAGATGGAATATTTTTTAGGATATGACAAACACTTCAGCTGAAAACTTGTTCTGTGCACCTGCAAGTGTACCTCAAAAATACTGTCAGTGGATACAATGAGTATTAATGCAAAGATGCACTCCAAACTGTTAACAATGAGTAATACAAATTCTTATCCAATAAAAAGAATCATGTAGGTTCTAACCTGCCATTACATTGTCAATGTACTTGTGATTCAGCTTTAAACGATGCAGAGAGCTACTTACATGTGGTAAAGAGTTCTCGCTCCCAACATTCCATGAAAATGCGCTTTGGTAACATTCCCAGACTTAGGTCAACTGACATGCCAAATGGACAATTCCATAGCTACTATGAACTTTCTCACTCTTCCATGTGACATCAAACAATGAAAGGCAGGTCTGTCTGCACTGCATTTGGAAGTGTTGTTTCCAATAAAGTAATTTTATGATAAAGGATAGAGAGTGAAATATCCAGACTTTATAATTTAAGAAAAAATGAAAAAAAAAACCAAGAATAAACAATAGGTTAATTTAGCACTGGAAAATGAATGTAAAAAAAGTAAAATATTTTTAAGGCACTGCTTAGGTGTTTTTTTTTGGTTGAGTTTTTTTTGCAGGGTAGTTTATTATTGTTTACACAGGAAGGTTTATTACAAATTGTGCTCCTGACATGTTGTTGGTTCATTTATTAACCTGACTGTAATACCAATTGTGCAGAGATTTAAAGAGTTGTTGCATTTGTTCTGAAGTCAAAGTCAAAATACTCATTTGAGAAAGACATCTGGCAACAGTTGAAGAATTGCATCAGCTTCGTGCTTAAGTTTGCAAAAATGCACTACAGGCACATTGAACCATTCATTACCCTCTTAGAATTTCAGAAATAAAATCAGAACCTCGCTTCAGGGTCATGGTTCAACCAGAAGTTGACAAATTGTGCTTGAGCTTCAGATGCTGTTGGGCTCCAACTCAGCTCTCACTATCTCCTTGTCTTCTGGGTGTGGTTGGTTAGCTGTAGGAACACACAGACAGGTTTTGACACACACAAATTAACACCTCTTATACAACTGGCTGAACTATTGTTTGAGTCGTTCCTGCAACTGAAGTGAAAAACAAATCAGTCAGCCTACATGTAAATTCAAACTAAAAGAGCTTGACATGTCATTCTGTACAGGGGGAGCTGAGGCCTCAATACTACTGCTACCAAATGTGAAAAAGAAGTTGTGTCAATTATCTAACTTATTCTTTCAATTCCTAGTACCTTCAAAGGTATCTATTCACTGACATCTCTGGTTTAACATGTTGCATTTGAACCATGTGTAGCATTCAAATTCAATTTGATTTCCTTTGCTCTGTCCTCTTTCTTACATGACAGGTGACAGGATGAATACACAGAAGGAGGCTGTGGAAAGGTTGCGGGCAGCATTTCGTTCTGGCATCACAATACCAGAGCAGTTTCGTCGGACGCAGCTAATCAAGCTGATGGCAATGATAAAGGACAACGAGAAGCAGATTTTGGAAGCGTTGCACAAAGACCTCTCAAAGGTACCAAACAGACGTGACCCTCATTCTCTCCCTACCTGCAATGTACTCGAACCCCCTGTGGCTTAAAGAATCACGGCTCAGCCCTCCTGCTTATTAACAACTGTAAAAATAAGGAAGTGACCGTAAAAAAGCAGCACAATGTCCTGTTGCATTCCATTGCCATGTTACCATTGTATTCAGTGTCCGGATGTTCACTCTGATGTGTTGATCTTCCTAACAAATTAATGTCTTTTGTCGCTCAGCCAAAGTTTGAGGCCACCCTGTCCGAGATCGACATTGTGATCAATGAACTTCACTATGCCCTCTCCAACCTGTCCAGCTGGATGCAGCCAGAGCACGTCAGCAAAAACTTGGTAAGTTTAGCGGGGCCGCGAAGTCCACCCGTCAGTTCGCAGCAGCTTCCAGCTAGCCTGGTGTCTGACGTGCAGCCCTGCAGGGTCACCATTAGTAAGGAGCGTAGATGATTTAAGTGACCTCTGCTTACATAGCGCCAAAGGACTTTTTTTGCTGTTTTCAGAGGAGAAAAAAGGAGGTTATTCTCACAGTTTGCTGTTACCTTGCATTTGATTGTGAATATTCGAATGGCCCCCGCTTGCAGGCAGTGGTGGTTTAGTTAAAGTTCTACATCTAAGAGTACATTTTATCAAAACAGTCCCCATAAGGACACAAACGCACCATCACTGTCTTCTAATTTAGCTGCTTGGTGTGAACCACTTAGATCCCCAATCCGAGCGGAGCTTTAGAATCTCCATTGTAATATATGTGATCTTTTGCTTCGATATGATGGCCAAGCTTACAAAGTGAACGCACTTTTTAATGTGGCCAGCAGATAGCAGCAAAGACTGCCAATCGTTCACGTTGCTGGATCGCTTTCATTCAATGAAAATATTGGCCATGTAAATATTTATTTTAGATTTCATTTGTTTGGGTTTTTCAGCAATCAAAACATAAGCACATAGCAGTTAAACACTAATCATTATGAATCAACATAAAGTATGGCTTACTTATGTTATTTCGAGCAAATCATATTTCTTACTGCTTGTTCTGCCTTTTCCCACTGGTTTTTAGAAATTTTTTGAATGACAAAATACAGCCTCCTTGAATGTAACTGAGCTTTTTATATTTTATTTTTACTTTAAGTTGTTTTGGTCGTGTTCAAATATAGTTTTGCTCACAAACACATGCACATATGCATGCGTGCATACAACTTCCTCATAGTATAACATGCAATGTCAATTTGTTGCTGTCTAAGCTTAAAGAACAAGAAATTTGGTTAAAAAATCTGTGATTTATTTATGAAAGGATAGGTAACTGTGCGCACTGAAAAGGGAAGACAATCTCATGGGTGCGATCTGATATGACAATGGTTCATTCACAAGCAGTTCAACATGCAGAGAAGCTTCCAGGAAAATCCATCACAAACTCATTATTTCAGCAAGTGGAGGTTTGCTCCCATGAATGTTTGAGCCTGAAGCATCATCAGACAAAAATCATACTTTGCCTGCATGAAGACGCCTTGATATGGTTGTTTCTGAGTGGTGATTTGAATGTACATGCTTCTTTAATAACAGGCATAAATCTGCTATGTTACACACAGCTGACACGCATAACTCTCAACAGATCGTAGTTTAGTAAACCACTTTCTCAAAGCAAGAATGCTGTAAATCTTGGTGTTAGATGCAAACAAAAGGTTTTATCTTTAAAAATACGGTCAATAGAAATTTGCTCACTGTTGTTGGCAGTATTTATTTGCTAACCAGGGTAGCTGCTCTGTTAGCATCATGGGCTCTTCACACAGAGAATTACGTTTATCAGACACAATAGCATTTAAAATATAGATAAACTTGATGTGGTGCTCATCTCTTTCAGTTCTGGTACATAAGTTTTCTCTAAAATTGGTCCGTTGGAGAATCCGAGCTTGAATTACAACTCTGTGGCACTTCTCCCTAAATGAACTTCAGCCACTCTTTTCATCCCTCGGGGACTACATGAAAGCTTACATTCCTTATTGAGCAGTCTGGAAAAAAGCAGCTGCCCTTTATTGACACTATCCTTTCCTCAAGTGCAGCAGACAGGCCTGCTAGCGGACTAGCCTGCTAGCAGAATAGGCTGTTGGAGAAAATAAAATAGGTAGTTTGCTAATCTTTGAAGAACAAAATGCTGTTTTTGGATTGAACCATTTCTGATTAAAGAGTTAAAGTTGATTAAAGTATGAGAAAGCTTCACACTTTGAATTTTATAAAAACAAAAAAATGCTTTGTCTTTGCATCTACCATGTTTAAAATGTGCCTGCTCTGATTAATGCATCAAGTGTTTTGACGAAAATCTGGGTCTCGGTTCTCAGGCCACAAGGCTGGATGACTGCTTTGTTCGGAGGGAACCATTAGGACTTGTGTTGATCATCGGGCCGTGGAACTACCCCTTACAGCTCCTCATCTCACCGATGGTTGGAGCCATCGCTGCAGGTTTTATCCACACTGATAAAATTCCGCACTCTTTTTTGCAAAGCTGCTGGTATTTGCAGTTCTGCTACTCGACCTTTAAAAAATATAGAAGACTGTATATTTTGAAGATAAAATTGGTTACAGTGATTGGAATTCATAGAAACCTGTCCTCTATACACAATAGTCTGCTTGCTACATGCTGTACTGATCTGTGTTCCATTGCATTCTTTAGCCACCAGTCATAGGCTCAGTGATTTCAGGTTATCCAAAAACAGTCCTGTATACTGAGCCAAATGGTTTACAGTGTGGCCCCCATCCTCCCCTGAATTTTTGAAAAAAAAAAATGTTATCATTAGGTTTGTTCATTAATATTCAGATTCCTGCAACTAACAGTTGATAATATAAAAATTATGCTGACTGTCACTTGCATTGACGCCTTGTTAATTCCCTTCCATATTAACAATTAAATACTGCACCATTGACTCTGGATAAGAATTTTTTTGGTCAAACCCCAAAATTTGTCTTATGCCGAGCATTTCAGATAATCCAATTTTACCAACCTGAATGGTAACAAAGAGGGATATTTCATACAAGCGGGTGTACAGATCACAAAGTCTTATATCTGTGATTGTGGGTCGACCTCTCTTAGCATTTGTGTTAATGACCAGTACCC
Source organism: Malacoctenus gilli (assembly GCA_032164315.1). NCBI lineage: Eukaryota > Metazoa > Chordata > Actinopteri > Blenniiformes > Labrisomidae > Malacoctenus > Malacoctenus gilli. The sequence goes on along the minus strand of JASSRZ010034082.1, from coordinate 12,711 downwards.
AGTGTTGATCCATATTTCCAGGAAACTGCGTGATCATCAAGCCTTCGGAGATCAGTGCAGCCACAGAATGTCTGGTTTCAGAGCTGCTCCCCAAATATTTGTCCCAGGTAAAGCAACATTTGATTACCTTTGTTTCCTATCTCTTCCAGCGTGCTGTGTCTTTTCTGGAATTAACAAATGTAAAAAACATTTGTGATCACACACTGCCAGTCTCAATCCAGTAAACCCTTGTTTATCATGGAGGTTACATTCCAACAAGAACCCACGATAGGTGAAATCCATACAGTAGCCATCTTTATTGTTTACAGTTAATACATAGTACTGAGTTCCGTAATGGCGCCCCGCAGCTGCATAGCTTCTACCTTCCTTCAGCATGTCCAGAAGTTTAACTTTTTCTGTAATAATTAGCAACTTCCTCTGCCTTTTCACCACATGTACTTTGCCTTTGTCAGTGGAGAATCTTTCGTTGTCGTTGTGGGTTTTGTCATAAAGAAACTTTGCAAACACACAAATTTGCCAAACCAAAGGCATTCTGTACAGAGGCGAAACACGGATTGATTGACATTGGCCTACAGTCCCTTAGCCAATCAGGATGTAGTGGGTGTTCATACACTGTGGGGAAAAAAAAGTGAAAATCTGCACAAAAAGCAAGCTGTGAAAGTTAACAGTGGTACAGCAATGGAACACTGTATTTAACATATAGAATATATCCATCCATATCACTTTTTTAAGACAAAACAATTGATTTGACAGGACTGTTATGCAGTCATGAGAGGTGGAGCAGAGGAGACCCAAGCCCTTCTGATGCATCAGTTTGACCACATCTTCTATACAGGTATCAGCTAACAGGAGCACTGACTATTTCTATCCAACGTCTTAACAATCAAAATGCTGGCAGAAGAATGCATTTTCTGCTAAGTACTTAATACAGATTTAATAAGTTAATTCACCTTTAAAATCATTTGTGATTTTCAGTAACTTACTGCGTGAGTCTTTTTTTTTCGTACTCTTTCGATGTCTGCCGGTAAAATTTTTAGTGAAGTTTAGCAAATTATCTATACAGAAGATTTGGAACAGGAATTCTCTGCTTGTTATTAATGAGTTCACATTGTGCCAGCATTAACTGCAAAGAGGATGTATGGGAACCTTCTTGTTTCCAAGATGAGCAGATGGGAATTTTTTTGGGCTTTCTCTGAACATAACTGTAACTGCTCAAACACCTTTTACATAGAACACAGATTTTGTCCAAAGCCATTCTGAATGATTTGAGAATGTCAATGTTTGTCTTTGATTTTGCTGAAGACTAAGTTTTGTCTTGTAGGCTCTCGGACAGTTGCACACAACATCCTGCAGGCAGCCTCTGTTCACTTGACCCCAGTGACCCTGGAGTTGGGTGGAAAGTGCCCTTGCTTAATTCATGACCATGTGAATGTAGCAGCTGCTGCTCGACGGCTGGCATGGTGCAAGTTTTTCAATGCTGGCCAGAGCTGCGTGGCTCCGGACTACGTGCTCTGCTCAACAGCCACACGCGATGCCCTGCTACTGGCGCTGCGAGAAACTCTTGAGGATTTCTACACTAAGGACCCTCAAAACTGTCCTGATCTGTCACGCATTGTGTCACCTCAGCACTGGGCACGACTCATGGAGCAACTCAGAAAAACAAAGGGCAAGGTTGTGATTGGAGGACAGAGCGACCAGGAGGACAAGTACATAGGTGAGCACTCAATCAATGTTTGGTGTTCAAATTTCTTACAATGATTGCCCAGGATTAACAGGGTCAGTTTTACCCTTTCGTTCAAAGCACCTGTGTTTGCTATGGGATGCTGCATAGTTGGCCATTTTTAACGACATTCATTTTTTCTCTTTATATTTCACTTAAAAAACAATGAACCCTGCCTTCTTTAGTGTAATTTGTAGGACAATCTCAAAAGTGTGATGATGAAGTTCTTTTGGTTAAATTTGACATAGTGTCCTCACATTTGATCTCTTACCGCAAAAAATGCCATTTATGTTTCTGTGTCAGTGGTAAGAAATGATAGAAATAGCTCTCTGGAGGAATGTGTGTCCAGCTGGCCTGGTGTTCTCCATGGTTGAAATGTGCTTTCTGCTGATGCGTGATCCACCGGTGGTCGGCACTAAGTAGGCAAGCTGCAGTGCCCCATTCGCGCCTAACTGCACACGAGACCATCCTCTCACTTTCAAACTGTAACCCATGGATAGTTGCGCATTTATTGTTAATGCAGTAGGGGAACCTTAGGAACCAAAATGCAGGGCCAGACCTAGACCTCAGGTGTCAGGCCAACCAGAAAACTGCAAAACCGGAGAGATGTTGAATGCAATGCCCACCTCAAGGAGCTAACCACCAACCAGACGCAATCTGACCCCTGGACCGCAGCAGGATTGTGCAGTGAGTCCCTGACAGAGGATCTCCAGCCCAACACCACCCATCAAGGACAGGGCTGGGACGAAAGAACCACCCCTATGGACAACATATGTCCACAGCAGCCCCATGTGAAAGACGCACCATGGGGACCGTTAACCATATAGTGTTGGGGAGAGTTGTCCCCATCGAGAGGAGCGAGGCCCCTCAAGCTGGGCCCTGTTGATAATGCAAGAGCACACCACCAAACCCTTTACTGAGTTCCTAAGTTCCAAACCCTTAGGAACTTTCTCCTTGCACTGTGGCTAAGTGTGAGTTCATGTGATTCATTAAAATGGTAGCAACAATGGGGGGGGATCACCCAGAGTGATCACCCCCCAGGGGAACAAACCAAATCTGGCTCTGTCTGTCCTCCTAGATGTATGTGTATGTAGTGCGTTAAATTTGGAAGCAGGGTAGGCAAGATGATCAATGTAATTAATATGCATTAAAACCAGGTGCTGGTAGAAGTGGGTTTGTAGGGCTTTGTGCCCACCCCCATCCAAGCCCTCAAACCCTGAATGAAGCGTACTTGTCGTGGGAATATCTACATGGTGTGATATGACGGAGGAAGTCCTCAAACCCTGAATGAAGTGTACTTACAATGAAAAACTATAGATGGGGTGCATGTGTGATAGGAAAACCCTTTCAATGACGGTTGCAGGCTGCCCACTAGTTTGCAGATATTTTTATCCATTGGTATGCATTCTGTCAGAAGGTTAAGCCAAAGTTCACAATAGATTTATTTTTCCCATTAGTTCACACGAATAGTCTTTTTGTCTTTGGTTAACACTGTGAGTGTTGAGTTTGACCATTTGTTCTGTAGATCGGTCTTTGTCAAGTCACCAAGATGGCTGATTTTTGGAGAAAGTGGAATCCTGCAGGCTAAGATTGATCATAAATGATATCTTATTTGTCACCATTGCCAGGAGAGCTGGACCAAATATACAAGTGTAGATTGTTTGGAAGCTCTGTATCTATCTGAAGTCTTCTGAGTGCAGTGTGAGCATTTGCTGTATTTACTGGATCCCACTGATTCATTTTGCATTGAGTAATGTGTGTTTTATGGTATTTGTGAGGCAACTCAGTAGGGCTAGCTCTTTAGGATTTTTAGCAGTGATCAGAGTGGTGTGTCGGTCACAACACATCGAAGACACATTGAATCAGGTCGGCCATTTATTCCTCTCCAAAGCAGGCAGTCGTGACTCTGTGCATTGTAATTTGTTCTGGAATGAAAATACCATAATAAGGTGAGTAGCACAAAATCGGAATAACAGGCATAACCACATGTGTACAAACACAAGCATATGTTCGCACATAGCAGACAGTCAATCATTCACCCACAAACATGAGAAATAGGATGAAAGGCAGGCAACTGCCAACAACAATAACAAACTGAGGGAAACGAAACTCCAATCCGCACTCCTCCAGCAACAATGCGGGACAATGGCGCGACCCTGAGGCTAAGCGGGGGGGGGGGGGGGGTACCGCAAATTTAAGCATGCCCCCCCCCCCCCCGCCCCCCCCCCCCAACCGCTAAGGTACGCATGCCACAGGATAAATAACGCGACATACATCAACACGCAACCAGCGCAACGTAATAATCGGTTATTGCAAATGTACAAACACTCAACAACTCTAACATTGCTTACATTCATTCAGCGACTTAATGCACCGGGAACAGCGATTTAGACGGACATAACGGCGGCGCCAAGCTAATGCTGCGCACCCACTCACATGCGGACCGGAGGGAAAGAAAAACGTCCAGGTGAAAAAAACACAAAGTGCTGACGTCATCACGCGCGGATGGCAAGAGTGAATGGACAGAAGACATGGTGTGTGTGTGAGCCTTTTAACATAGTTGCAAGTTACAAATTTCTGTTCTTTGACATGTCGTATGTAATATTTCAAATGTGTTTACAGGTTGTGGTTATTAAACGACAGCAAGTCCTGGTTATTTTAATAGCAGAAAATGTAATGGGTTGGTTCCTGAAAGTAAGTTGCATGTTTTAGAGAGATTCATCATGATTTTTGGGTTCTACATTGTGAAATTCTATGAATTCAGGAGGTTATTTGCTGCTGGGGAGCTCTGGGACACTATCTCTTGATATTTAAACCTTGTTTTTGGAACTTTTGGAATAGTTCAGTGTAATTCATGGCTGTGTTTTCCTGTAATAAATAATGGAGGTGGGTGATGTCCTTCATTTTCCATATACTAAAGTGGAGGATTTGTTTGTTTACAAAGTCTGGAAAGTACTTGTCAAATATATTTTTGTGTGGAGAGGGGACCAAAAGGATGGAGGCTGGAGACTCACCGGTCAAAGCAGAGAGTTTATTGAACAAGTAACACCTCTGTGAGAAGGCATGTGCATACATCAGCATATACCAGTGTTCTGCCAAGTTACTGCTTTGATAAGGTTTTTAGGCAAATACAAAACAAAAACACCAGAAAACTCTCACGGACACTCTGGCACCTGCGATGGCTCAATCTATGGTCACAGTGACATCCAGTCACTCAGACTAGACGCAACCTATGGCAGATGTTGACATCTGGAGATCAGCTGCCTTGGCTGCCCTTCTCCCAGTCCTTTGCACCCATCAGGTTCGAGGTTGCACTCTGCACAATCCCAATTTTCCTCCACAGTACTTAATTCTAGTGTTTTCCACCAAGCAATGAGGGTAGCTTCGATTAGCTTGTTTTCAAGAGAATACCAGAGAATTTAAAATTACTGTTAGGGCTGCACGATTATGGCCCAAAGGATAATCATGATTATTTTTGATCAATATTGATTGGATTAGAGCCCGATCGACATGGGATTTTGGAGGCTGATACTGATACCAATTACCAATATTAGAAATATAAATTTGTCATTTTACAAGCAATAGAAAAGTTTCATCTTCCACTTAACACAAGGGGCTTGATTAAATTTAGGAAACAATGTTGCAGCTGTTAAAATTTCAAAACAAGATTACAGTTAGTTGGAGCCTTTTAAAAATTAGTGCAATGAAAACATTAACTTCTGAATTTATGAGCTCCAGTAAAACCTGCATCGCAGTATGAAGTGTAGTGGGAAACAATCTTATATTCCTTCTAAAATCATATGTCTTGTTTATTTCACTAACAGGCAACTTACACAGAGTTAAAACTCTAATATGTTCACTAAAATTAACACATATAAAACTGGCCTTCTCTCCTAATGCACCCTAAAAGCGTGTTTCCATGAGGTTGTTTGTTATCATGGAGCATTAGAGTGTAGTGGAGTGTAGTTTTCCACAGCTTACCATCAGTAAACTTCACGTTTCGTGGCTGTACTGAGGTTTAGATTTCCTGAACAGTATTTTCTATGTTTGTCCAGCTCCCACTGTGGTGGTGGATGTAGCTGAAGATGATGCCCTGATGCTGGAGGAGATCTTTGGCCCCATTCTGCCCATCCTCACTGTTGAATCCGTGATGGAGGGCATCAACTTCATCAACCGTAGAGAGAAGCCTCTCGCCCTTTATGTCTTCTCTGACAACTCCTCTGTAAGTGGACAGCACCTCATTGCTGATCTCATCTATGAGGTCATATTTTCATACAGCATTGTCGCCCAAAGGTGGTGAAACACGTCTTGGAAAAAACCAGCAGCGGTGGATTCTGTTCCAATGATGGCATTATCCACATGACCTTGCCAGGGCTGCCTTTTGGAGGTGTAGGTGGGTGTGCCTCAACTCAATCCAACAAATGTCAGAGTGTACCATCGAGCTTTGCTTGGCATTCTGTCTCTGCCAAGAGCCAAAGCAGAATTATGTGATTGTTAAAAATGTTAGCTCCTGAGTAGCATAAAAAGAGGGAGGTTCAGTTTTGCCCTCATTTGTTTGAAAGCACATAATGTTTGCAACTCCACCAGTTTTTTCAAGCGTAAGCTTGTTATCAGTTACAATAATTAAAAGGAAAGGAGTCTTTTCCCCGCCAATAAACTACATGAACACAGTGCCAGCTGGTAAGTTGACAATCTCATGACAGACTTATGTTAATGACACAATTGGTACATACCAGTACTGTGCTGTGGCCCAAGGTACTTTGTAGAGTTTTAACATTGAAGAATAAAATAGTTATTATTAATGTTTCCAGTGTTTCCATCTGCAGTCCAATGTGTCTTTCCAGTGATGATCTCTTTTTAGAGCTCAGATTCTACCATTTCTATGTTTTTTTTCCCCCTCTCTTTGTCTAGGTGCCAGTGGGTGGGGCAGTTACCATGGCCGCTGGGGCTTCGAGACGTTTAGCCACCAGCGGGCCTGCATGTTACGAGGTTGGGCTTTAGAGCGACTCAACGGCCTGCGCTACCCACCCTACAATGATGACAAACTGGGATGGCTGCGATGGACTGCCTCCCCCACACGTAGCTGTGCAATCATGTAAATACAGGCCAGGAGTAGGTGGCAATGACTGCTGAGACTTTGACTCTTTCTTCATTACGTCTGTCACTTTGATCCAGATCAGTTTGTAAATGCAAGATATTGGTCTTTCACTGTTTTCCTTCTTTCACTTCAATCTGTCTATTAACCTGTCACTCTGGTCCTGCTTGGCCTTTGTCTCACATGTTGCACATGTTTATCTCATAGATGCGTAAAGACCTCTTCAAACATGAGAGTAAAAACATATGATTAGACCTAATGTCTCTTTCAACAGTCATCAAATAATGCCTAATAGTGGCTGATATGATTTGTGAGTCATTAAATTGTTGTGATTAAGAGCTCCCCAGGATGAGAGTCGGAAATATCACGACTTCCCGAAGGGTTTCTCATCCAAGTTATCACAAGTGTCAGTTTTGATTGTGCGTCTTTGGGCTCAATATTCACTTGAGTTCTGCCAAATATTTGTAACAAATAAAGTATTTTTCCAGCTAAAACTCCCTGTCGGTGTCAAATGTTTGAGTTTTGACCAGTCAGTCAGTAAATGTCACCCGTTCATTTGAAATAAATAAGAATAAGAACATACACATTCAAACGCTTTTTTCTCCTTCTCACCAACAGCAGCAGCAGCCAAAACAACATTTTTAACAGATTTGTAATGCATTTCTCTGGCGTCACACTGCACTTAACTTCAATCATTGAACGGATTTCATCTTTATTTCCCAAATCAGTTCTTGAAACTCTCGTCTCCACACCATATTTTAGAACGGATCAAATCAGATTTGATGTGTCCAAACTACAATATTGTAAAGTTCCAAGCTGTGTTGGTTATGGTAACACATAGTCGATGCTGGCATATAACTTAGGAAGTTAGGCTGTGTGTCAAAAATGATGTCTATCTCTTTGATGGGCCATTTGCGTTGGACGAAATTCAGATTAGTTTGATGTGAGTGTCCTTCTCTTCTTATCAGTCACAGATCTTATATGTCTGTCTCCCTCTGCAGTGTCTGCACCAGCCTCGTCTAATCACTGATAATAAATGGCTACCAATGATCTTTTGTGCATGGGTCCAAATCAAATTCGACCTCCCGAACAAACTCTCAACAAAAAAATCTCTGTGAGAATTATTAACATTTGTGGTGTTTCCATGCGTTTGTCAAACCGCCTGTTGCAGGGACTTGGGGCTGCAGAGAAAGTAGATCTTTTCAAAAGGCAGTTGAAGGCTTGCCTTCTTTATCAGGCTTTTAACTGAATCTTTATAACAGTTTTACTTTTAACTCAAGGCCAATTGTTTCCCCCGTTTAACTGTGTCTTTAAATGTCAGACCCTCTATCATAGTTTTACTTTGTCTTTACATATTCAGTTTTATATTTTTCATACCCTTTAAGTCAAGCTTTTAACTGCTTTCTTCCATTGGCACTTAACGTGACTCTTCTCCTTGTCGGCAGGAGAGCAGGATTCAGAGAATCTGAGACCCAACTCTTTGGAATATGTAGCACTAATCATGCCGAATACGAATGATCAATATAATGTTAATGATCCTTCCGCAGGTTCACCTACGGAAACCTTGTTACAACTTTTGCTTCTTCTAGATAGTCAAGTTTGATCATCTTCTCGACGCTCCGAACACTACTGAATTGAGATGGTTTGTTCTGCTTTGTTGTTGCTATCGTTAAATAGAAAATTTTAAAAATGTGCAAGGCACTTATTTGGGCACTTGATGAAGTAACTGCAGCCAATAACGAACTTTAAGCACGTTGTTGCACTGACTAAAGCTTTTTCTACTGTCTAAATTCTTGCGTTGTACAGCATTTGCCCAAGCGGCATTTCATTCTGTAAATTAAGAAAAAGACAACAATGCAGCAGACACATCTTCATTTATGGATATGTAAAAGTTTTTTCTTCTTTCAACATCTATCAAAACTAAATACCTTATGTACCAGTCACTTTTTTCATAGTTTTTATAACTTTGCTACTTATTATGTGAGGGAGTCTGGTATAATGACAAGAATCTCTAGTCTCAACTCATCTCAACTCAATTTTTTTATTACAATGTAAAATTCAAACTTTACAGGAATAGAACACTCTCCAAAAACAGCTGTAAACACTTGCAACATACATCTAGAAAAAAGAGGTCGAAACGTGCAAAAACAAAAGGTTCATGACAAAAACGTGAGAACACTTGCATGGTTGATAAAATGTGATTGAATGCAATCACATTTTATCAACTACACGCTCAAAAAGTATGAGGAAGTCGTGGCCTCGCTCTCCTCGTGGCGTCTCTGTTCCCGCTCACTCTCTGCCTTCAAAAAATCCAGGATTGGATTGGGTTTTCTTTTCATTTTCTCGGGGGGAAGGGGTTGGGGGTCTGTGGGGACGTGGCAGAGAACTCTGGGTTCACAGCAGAGGTGATATGGAGGAGCCACAATCAGCTGGGGAATCACAGGGGAAAGTGACCCTGTTTTCTGCAACACACAGCAGTGAAGATGAATGTATGTTGGAGAGAGTGATAAGAACATAAAGGGAGGGAGGAGCACAAGAATAGAGGTTGTGAGAAAGAAATCAGTAAACAAGAGGAGTCAATGTAAACAAATGAAAGAGAAGGAGGAAATAAAGACATTGCTGCACCAAATTATGCATCATGAAGTACAAGATTTGTAAGGATGGAAGAAGGTATTTTACCTTGTATCTTGTTGAGAGGTTTTCCCACTTTTTGGCTGCCTGCTGAGGCTCAACTTTCCCCACCAGACCAGCTTCTTGGATCAACTGGCTTTGGAATAACAAATGAGTGTCGGGTTATGACAGATCAGTGAACAAGATGGAGAGGTCATGCATGCTATATCGTAACGTTAGACCTGAACAAGAACAGCTCACACTCATAGAAGAATGTCTGGTCACTTGGGTAACAGTTGTAATTGTCACGGAGCATCATCATAATATTATGAACAGTTAACGAGCCACAAATTAGCGGTACTCACTCCCGAAGCTTTTCGGAGCCGGCGTGTTTCTGTTCGTTTCGGGCTCGTAAATGAATCAGGGCCCTCGTTGATATGACACACATTATTTTATTTCTTTTAATATTTGCACTGTTAACCCTGCCTGTATAACTCCGCTACAGAAGATAAACCATTAGCCCGGTCGTCTTCTACCATTAGAGTCACAAACATGTTATACGGACTGTTATCTTGATGAAACAACTACATTGTCAGCGAAAAAAATGACCGCTTTGTAACGTTAACTAACTTAAACGATATCAACAGGGCTTGAGCGCACTGGCCGCTATCGACAAAAGATCGTAAAATAAAAATCAATGTCATGCAACAGCGAAGTAACTAATCCATAGCACAGGCCTAAACTAAGATAATCTGATGTTTTTCATAATTTTTATACCTCTATTAACAAAGAAAATACTTACATTTGTAGCTCGCCGTCTCCGCCTCTTTGCACTCCAAGTAGATTTCGCCGGAAAACCGCAATGAATTCTGGATAGCCCTTACTTGAGGTAGCGGAAAATCTCAATTTTGAGGGACGTACGTCCCTCAATCTCAGCCCTTAACTCGGCTCCCGAGGAATCGGGACACCACTTGCTCGTCGCGGGAGCACGCACTTTTGAGATTGAGAGTTAAGATTGAGGGTTAAGGGGGGAATTGGAACGCACCCCAAGTCCTTGTTTTGCAAGTCAAAGTTGAGTCAGTCTTTATGCTCGAGTCGAGTGTCAAGTCTTTGTGCTCGAGTCCCAAGTCAAGTCCCAAGTCTTTGCGCTTGAGTCCTGAGTCAAGTCCCAAGTCTTTGCGCTCGAGTCCCGAGTCGAGTCCCAAGTCTCAACAGGCAAGTCCAAGTCCTGATATTTTTTCCTTCAAGTCCTAAGCAAGTCATTCAAACAAATAAACTGTGGAGATATCGAAAAGGAAATATTTCGCTCTGAATAGCTGTAGGTGCCATTGTGAGTCTGCCTTGTTGTCCGTCTGTCTTGAATCTGGCCCTATACATAAAATATATTTCCACACTGTATGGTAAACATACTCAGTCATTTAAATTCTGTCATTAGGTGTATTTTGATGTACAAATATGCTAACCCTTATAAAACTACAAACGTATTAATATATTTTCTTGTCAAGGACACTCACCTTTATATGATGTTGAATGATGATATGATATGAAAATGTTACACTGTTGTAAATGATGGGCCAACTCATTTCAAGTGCACAATATTTATTTCCCGCACACACGGTCAAAAACTGCAAAACAGGAGAATATCAATTAGCAGGCACGTAGTCTCAGCGTTCCTTGGTACACTGCCTCAATGCATTAGCACTCCTTCTCCTGCCAATGTCCAACACATTTAGCAAAATAAACATACAAACATGTTCACTCAATAAACATGCATTCAATGGACTCAATGTTCCATAGTGATAACTACATGTTTTAGAGTGTTGACTCACAATGTGTTGTGCTTTTAACCTTTTCTTAATCATATTTTCCTTATTTTTTCCTATTATGAACTGTATTTGACTGATTTTTAATCACTGTTATCACGTTTTGATTATTACCAACCTGAACTGTATCTATTTAACTCTATTACCATCGCTGGCTTAACATTAAATTTGACTAAATCATGAAGCATATTTGCAGCTATATTCAGCTTCCATGAAATAAACAAACACTCCGTCCTCTTTCTGACAGAACTCCGGAAACAACGTCTCACACATCCAAGATATGTTCACACAATACAGTCTTTCAGCGCCGCCCAGCGACTAAACCCGTGCTAACATAAACCCACACGTGCTCTTTAGCCTAGCCTTCCGTTAGCTCAACTTCCACACTCAGCTCCGCAATCCATTCACACAAGCATATCCTCACATCACACATCCACACCGTCCACACAAGCTTTGGCCATAAACTCGTGTTTTACAGTTATGTGACTGCCCAGATATTAACATTGTGTTATTCATAGACTGCATGTGAATCTGTCTGCTACTGGGATCGCTGCGGACTGCGAGTCCGCCATTTCAGTACGGCATGGAGCAAGCCGTCTTTTCTCTCACCATTTAGCTCAGAATCTATCGCACTCCAGGTCACTCATAATGAATCGTTACTGCTGTCAGTTTGTAATATGATCTTTTAACCCAGCTTACCTGCAAAACAGGAGAATATCAATTAGCAGGCATGTAGTCTCAGCGTTCCTTGGTACACTGCCTCAATGCATTAGCACTCCTTCTGATGCCAATGTCAACGTCACTCGCACACACGCATGCAGTACTGAGCACCCTCTGCTGGTGAAAATTTATATATTTAGCTCGGATATTAGAGTGACCTTAGAGAAACAAAAATTAATGGGGGCAACAATTTTATTGTTTTTAAACACTACTGTGCCACACTCTCCCCCACAAAATGAAATGTGTCCTGACATTTCTGCTGACATCACAGTTCAACAACCGCTTCAACACACTTCAACAGTCCAGGGTCTCCAGTAGGTCTTACTCTCAATAACCTAAGTCATAGTCACCCTACAGTCCCTCTGAACCACAGTCGGTTCAAGTTCGGTTCCTGTCTCTGTAATTGGTGTGGTTTGGACCCAAATTCAAAGCACAGGAGAGCAGGAGGGGTCGGTAGTGAATCAGGTTTATTTCACGATAAGATACAGAGCAGGACGGGTGGTCAGGGGCAGGCATGGAGGGGTCAAAACCAGAAGAGCGGTCCACGGAAGCAAAGGCGCCAAAGGGGGAGCAGGCAGGAAAGCAGTCAAGGCCAGGCAGAAGAGTCTTGGGGTGCGTTCCAATTCCCCCCTTAACCCTCAATCTTAACCCTCAAGCTCAAAAATTCGCGCTCCCGCGACGACCAAGTGGTGTCCCAATTCCTAGGGAGATGAGTTAAGGGCTGAGATTGAGGGACGTACGGC
>JASSRZ010034081.1:2191-19085 GCA_032164315.1 Malacoctenus gilli | reverse complement strand
CACACACACACACACACACACACACACACACACACACACACACACACACACACACACACACACACACACGTACATATATCAACCCACTATATCCTGTTGATGTGAACAGGCACTGACAGCATGTGTCGCTCTGATTGGCTGTCGTTGGCACTCGGGACTCTGACTCATTCCCCTCCGATTGTCTCTGGACAGACAGAAAAAAATGGATTTCCGCGGGATGGATCCGCGCCACATACGCTGGCGGAGTCAATCACATTCAAACCTGACTGTCACACCAGCAACTTTATTGCGTCTCTGTGGGATCTGATCCGCGTCACTGCAGCGCAGCAAGCAATGAGCAGCTCGCCGCTGACAACTCGTCCCACCTGCCTTGCTTATACTTGCCATTGCTGTATTCCCATGCGACAAAAAACAGCTGGGCACTTTGATTCCAGTCGTTGTCTGTTGGCAGCTTTATATGATGGTGATCATTCCTTTTCACACTGCACTGACACTTGTTTATTGTTGATCTAATTTTATGTACAGGCACATTTGAAACTGCCAGTACGGGAAAGGACAGCTGTTTCCTGTCTTTTACCTTCTCACTGTTTCTTCTTCTAACTTCCCTGTTGAATGTCAACATCTGAATTGTTAGATGACAACCAACAATTGGGACTCACACAATGTTGTGGTGCAGATAGGCCACACCTTTGATCACCTCTCACAACGGGGTTGATGGGAAAGGTTCAGGATCCAATTTGGTGGGGGTGGGGATTAGATTGGGGTGCAATGGTGTATTTGGGCCTGTTGCACTCGATTACTTGAACCTGTTCTCTTTAAGTAGGGGTGGGTGGGTGGGTGGGGGCTGAGGGAGTCTGACTTGGTGCATTTCAACGTTTTGTGCCCCGACTCAGTGAATCAACGGGCTTTGGAGACTTTAAACCATCATCGACTTGGTGCTTGTGGGAATGCTTTTCCTGTGACTCACTGATTGGGTGCCATTGGGTCTGAGGGACTCACCTTGGTGCCTTTTGGTGGCTGGCAGACAAAGCCATGTGGCGCTCCGGTTCAGGCTGACAGCCGCTCGAAGCTTCTTATCTGGCTGAGTGTTTCTATTCCAGGTTTCTTCCATATTTGGTTGCTTTCGCCGGCTCTCTTTCTCTCTCTCCACCTGCTCGCTCGCCCCTCTACGCCGTTATAAAGCGAGTGTCAGCAGGCGTTCGGAGATCCTGCCGTGATGGCGCCAAAGAAGGTCGAACCGAAGAAGGCGGAGGTGAAGAAGGCAGAAGTCAAGAAGGAGGAGCCTCCGGCCGCCCCCCAAGCGGCCGAGCCGGAGCCCCGGCCGGCGGAGGTGGACCTGAAGAGCGTGGTGGTGGAGTTCACCCCCGACCAAATCGAGGAGTTCAGGGACGCGTTCACCCTGTTCGACGAGACTCCGACCGGCGAGATGAAGATCACGTTCGCTCAGTGCGGGGATGTGATGCGGGCACTGGGACACAACCCCACCAACAACGAGGTGCTGAAGCTCCTGGGGAAACCAAAGGCGGAGGAGATGCATGTGCAGCTGGTGGACTTTGACACCTTCCTGCCGATGCTGCAGCACGTGGCTCGCTCCAAGGAGCAGGGCACTTTCGAGGACTTCGTTGAGGGCCTGAGGGTCTTTGACAAGGAAGGCAACGGCACGGTCATGGGAGCGGAGCTTCGGCACGTCCTCGCCACGCTGGGCGAGAAGATGACGGAAGACGAGGTGGACCGTCTGATGGCGGGACAGGAGGACGCCAATGGACACGTCAACTACACCGAGTTTGTCAAACACGTTCTTGCGGGCTGAAGACCAAAGACCCCCCCCCCCACCCTCACCCAAACGCTCCTTTTTCCATCACCATGTACTTCGCTCCTTAGAATGCTTTTCGTGCTTTCTCTTTAAATAAACTGAAGTCACTATGACCTGTCTGCATTCACTGCTTTGAGTAATGGACAAATCGTCCATGTTATCAGACTGTGGGAGGAAATACACACACACACACATACACACACACACACACACACACACAAACACTACAAAGTTAAATTGACACAAAGATGAAAACCAGTTCTCAGGTCGCCAAAACTCAACAGTAACATTTTCTGTTTTTACACCTATTTGCAGTTCAGAATGGCCCTTTTCAAATGCACTGACGATGGTTCTCCGCATATCATACAACAATCTCACAAAAAGTCACATGTTGGTCTTTTTTGAGTTGTTCTTTGCAGATAACGTGAGGTAAAACTTCACAAAGAGGGAAGAAGGGCAAGAAGCATCATTGGTTCCCGAGCCACGATGGATGTGGCTGGGAAGTCACAGTGTGCTGCCGCCCTCGCTCAAATGCAGTGTTCTCCACTGTCATACCAATCTTGGCTCGTGCAACACAGAACGCATCAAAGAAATCGGCACTTTGTAATGTGGGACAATGTGAGCCAACAAATATTTCTGTGCATGTGAAGGGTTCCATTCCGCCTACCTGCGTGTGTGGTTGGTTGTACAAAAATCTTTGATATGAATGCATGTGTGACATTTGGTGCAAGTTTTTATTTTTTCTAATGATAAATAAAGTGTTGGCTGTGTGGTTTTTTTGAGTAGTGGTAAGTATTTCATTGAAAACCGCCTCATTTGCAAAACTGTCTTCGACAAAGAACACAGCTCAGAGATAGAAAAGGTTAAAATAGAGATTTAATTCAAGGTTTACTGTCACTACACACAATTAAGGCGGAGGATGTGGTTGAGGTTCAAGTTGAGGTTCAGGTGAGTTCCACTAACATAAAGTTCTACCTCTACTAGTCCAAACCAGTTTAACTGATTAACGAGCGTCTCTGACAGCTTTGACATCGACCATCATTACCAGTACACACAGAGCATACTGCGCTTCAAATCTTGTACTGTGTACTTCTCCTTTATACTACTTTTATTAATGTCACTGACCTACATTGAGACAGATCTTCCTCTTCCTCTTCGATCAACTGAAAAACAGCGCCCCAACACTTTTGGAGCAGGAAACGTTGGGATTAAAAGCAGGTATAAAATCTTCTTAGTTATATCTTTACTCCGAAGGTGGACTTCAGTAATCTGTAATCTCAAGTGGATTTCCCCGTTCTACAACTGCAGTCATCTGTATTCTGAGTTAAATTTGGCATCCTTCAACATTGTAGCTGAATTAATAATCACCAAGTCGATAACCAGGTTCATAGTACGACTTTTCTGAACGTTGAACGTGAAGGATGCCGGATAACGCAGATAAAGCGAAGGTAGATCCTCCTTATTTCATGTAAGGCCTCTGGACCTCATCCTCGCCATGGCGACGGTTCGCATCCTGGCCCTGGTGAATGTCTGGATTTCGTTTCTGAACATTTGGCTCGAATCAGTTTCATTGTAAAATTGAAGACCTGTCAGACCCGATGAACAGTTTAGCAGCTTATCTCCCCCGGAAGAGTGTATTTCATCCGTCAGCTGGGGCCGAACCTTTTGGTCGGTCAGTCCGAGCCCTCCCGCACCCTCGTAGTCTGATCAGCACATCAGATCCCATCGGCCGTGTGTGAGGGTGCCTGTGCGTTGTCATTGGCAAACTGGGCGTAGAGGCGGGACTTGAGGAACCGTGGGTAGCTGTCGGATTCCATCAAACTGAAGACCTGCAGCTGCGCCAGGTGGAAGGAGACACGGCTAACTCCGAGGTCCAGACTCTGATGGGTCAAATCCCTGACCGAGGAGTCGACGTTCACCTGGGGACACCAAAGAGCTGACTCACAACACGGTCCTTGACCAATGGGAGCACACATAGGCCCCAGTCTATGTCACATGATGGTCCCTGACCAATATGCCAAGTACCTGTCTCACGGCTTCGGTGGAAATAAAGTCCTCGTAGATTTTCTTGCCAAGTGCAGCCATCTTGCTGAGCGGGTGAGTCCTTTTGAAGCGTTCCACGGCCAACCAGAAGTCGAGGTTCTCTTCGCTGAACTCGGACCTCAGAAAGTGCCGGAACACCGCCACGCCATCTGATCATTGGCAGAGAGACAGAGACACCTCAAAAGGACAGAAACACATCGAGCTTTCAACTAAGAACTGGCCAAATGGCCACATGGGACTGAGATTCTCTTACACTGATTGGCCAAAAGAACTTCCAAACCTTCCGCCCATTTCAGCACCTCCTCTGTCGAAGGTCTGAAAAGCAAAGGTACCTCAGAGTGACCGGAGACAACCGGAACCAACCACACCCATTCAAACCTGATCAGACTCTTCATAGAACAGGAGCATAATGTCTGGGAAGTCTCTCTGAAGGCTCTGCGTGTCATAAAAGACCGAGGGTGGGGGGGGGGGGTCAGATCTGGATCGAGTCGGCGTTCAGATTCTTGTTCTGCTCTTAGTCCATTTCATCCCTCTGAAGTTTCCACTTCCCTACCTGTTGTTTCTCAGGGCCTTCTCCAAACTGTTTCCGTGGATACTGGCGGTGACTTTCCGTCTCCGTAGAAACGCGAGACGGCTACAAACATCAGCAGCTCTGAAGAGATGGTGAACAGGGATCAACAACAAACAAGAGAACAAAAAGATGAGGTGTGCGTTTGTGCACTCACAGGCTCTTGGTCTTCTTCCTAAACTGAGGGTCTTTGACCTCTGACCTCTGAAAAGACAAAAGGCCACCATCAGGGGCAATTACTTCGATGCAGGTCACCGTTTACACCTGGTGTTGTCCGGCGTGGTCCCAGTCCCAAACCTTGGTGCCGTTGAGCAGCAGCAACATGTGGTGTAGACTTCCGCCCTCTCTGGTGAGCTGTTTCTTCAGGGTGCCAGGAGAGGGCGGCCTGGGTGCGGGGGTCAACACGAGGTCAAATGCCGTGGGCCGCAGGAGGCGGTGGATGGTGCTGTCCGAGTGGAACTGGGGTGACCGCGGCTCCCGGAGCAGGGAGCCTTCAGAGAGCGAGCGGCGCAGCACTGCAACGCAACGGCGGGGAAGGTTTGAGGGTCCGAGAGGATCGGAGGGGCTTCGAGACAGACGGGGGCAGTCCTCTGGTCATTTGAGGCCAACTGACCTTGCGGTCTGTAGCTGAGCTGGTCCTCGGCACAAATGTCCTCGTTGAGCTTCAGAGAGGGGGAGACCGACAGCAGGCTCTGGCGTCGGACGCCGCCCACACTCTCCGATGTCTCTGAGGCACTCTCGCCCTCCCCCTGCTGCCGTTCTTCCTCCTCGTCCCCCTTTCCCCGCTCCTTCCACACGGGACTCAAGTGGAAGGGGAAGGTGGCCGTTCTGCAAAGGCGCGGTAGGGAAGACGGCGGAGGAGGAGAGGGCGGGGAGAAGGGAGATTCGGGAGAATAAGGGGAGGAGGCAGAATAGAGGAGGTCCGGCTGCCCAAAGGTTGGGAGACCGGGGTCAGAGGGGAGGTCCAAAGGCTGGGGGTGGGAGGTAGGGTGGGAGTGGGGATGGGGATGGGGGTTATATCATCGAGGCTCGCTGAGTTTCAGCACCTGCTGCTTGAACAATCACAGGTTCGTGCGTCATTGTACCTGGTGGCCGTGTCCAGTTTCAGCAAGCAGCTGAAGCTGTATGCTGTCTCGGAGACAGAGACAGACCTCCACCTTCTGCTTGAAGCTGAAAGCCTCCAGGCCCAAGACAGAGCGCCATCTGCTGGCACAAGTCTGCACGAGGTAAAGGTGGAGCGGCTCTGTGGACACTGAAAACGACACCAACAGGTCAAACTCGGTGCCCTGTTTATCTTCTGTGTTCGGGCTAACGTCCGAGCATCAGCCACGAGCACAACAATACAGCAGGAGGAGCAGGAGGAGCAGGAGGAGCAGGAGCAGGAGCAGCGTACCCTCTCGGAGCTGCAGTGTGTTCAAGTGCAGTGGAGCCTGAAGGACGTGACAGCGACCAAACTCATCTTCTCTGGTCAGCAGCAGCAGGTCGGTGTAGATCAACACTGTCACCTGAAAACCACCACACACACACACACACACACACTGCTTTTGACCTTCATTCCACCTATATTATCACCATTGTATACTCTCAGCTGTAGTATTGCTGTTACAAATCTAAAGTACACCAACAACATCCCCGTCATGGACCCTCGTGTACATCTGATGCTTTACCTTCGTGGGCTGCGAATCAGTTTGATGCAAAATCATTTCTTCCGACATCAGCAGGGATCTGTCAGGGCTGCAGAGGTCTATAGGCTGTCAACAACAACAACAACAACAACAACAACAACAACATCAAAAACAACTTTCGCAAACCCAACTGCAACATAATTGTTTCAAACTCGAAGTGTAGCTGTACGACCAATGTTTTACACAATACTGTACTGCTGTAACACCATTGTAATATATAGACAGTACTCCTGTATTAGTATAGTTTTGTATCTGTAGTACAACTGTAGAAGAAAACACACATTATATTTGTTTCACATCGGGAAAAACAAACAGAGAATGATGTTCCGACTGTTGCGACACCGGTCAGCATGCAGGAGTGGCCGAGTGGACAGTGCGCGGTCTAACCTGGACAAAGATTGGGAAAATGACTGTCTTGGGCACCAGGGTGGCATAACCTTCCTGCTCAGAGCTGGATCGGTGGGACTGTACGATGGTGCAGTTCTGGTAGTTGTGATAGTTCACAGGCAGCCCCGAGGAGCAGGAGGTCGGGGGAGGGAACGCGGGGATGCAGCCGGCTACCGGTCGGTTCAACAGTATGGGTTGAGAGTCGAGTGCGAGATGCTGCCCTCTGCTGGGATGAGTCTGGTAGGGGTCACCTGCAGAACGGCACGAGATTGAGACCCATAAAACTGAATTCATGGGACATAAGAGCAAGCAAGACTCAGAGCAGGCCTACCGAGGGTCTCGTGTCTCTCCTGATAGACTGGCCGCAGGTGCTGAAACACATTTGCGGAACCTCTTCAGAACCGGTTGATACCAACACAAGCAAGGGTTCAGGATCAAGGTTCACTCAAAAACACACCTGGAGTGTCCCTCCCGACTCACCTGACCTCCTGAACTCAGGGGTGACAGGATGATGTAATCATCGCCCATCACTGACGTCACACGCGTGCCCTTGATGGTCGCGGTTTGGGCTGCGTTCTCCTTCTCCCGCTCGTCCTCCCCTTCCTCCCACGCCTCCGCGCGGCTCTTCCGCAAGGAGCCCAGAACTCCAAGACTCGACCACACCCCGGCGCCTTGACCCCTTCTGCAGCTGTGTTTGCCGTGAGAGGAGGGAGGCAGAGACTTCCTGCACGATGCCTGCAAAACAGAAGGCGTTTCGAGTTTGCACGATGGAAGGTGCAGGTGTGTGAGTGCGCACGTGAGAACAGATGCGTTCCACACCTTGTTGTGCAGGAGCTGGTGTGGCCAAGCACCACCCCCAGACCTGACCTCGGGTAACCCTCTCCAGACCACCATGATAATCTGAGATGGACAGCTCCTAAAAAACAAAACAATGTGTCAGAAACTCTCAACAGAAATTCTGCTTCCTCAGAGGAGTGACTTGACCTCCACACTGAGGGGGGGGGGCAGGGGTCAGAAGTTTGGGGGTCAGGCCTTCGGAGTACGAGCACGGTTCACCTGATGGCTTGAGCCAGATCGGCACATTTCGAGGTTTCCACCGGAATCCCATTGAGCTGCAGAACGAAGTCCCCCCGACAGAGTCCAGACAGGTGAGCCGGACCGCCTTGCAACCAAAGAGAGCCAATCAGAAGAGGTCCCCAAAACACTCAGAGCTCAACTGTGACGACCTCTCTTACCTGGATCGACTGCCTGGACTCGAACTGGACAGTCAGAACAGATGGTAAAACCATAGCCGTCATTTCCTCGAACGATGCTCACCTGTGGAAAAAACAGACGGTGTTATTTTGGAGAAATGGGTCTCATCTCACACCTGGAGTCAGTCGGAGGAGCAGTGACAGTCGATTGCATCCACACAATCTGACCTTGAACCATCTTCACCTGAACATCCTGTAAATGTCCCCCAGAAGTTCACTTGCACAACATTTACAGTTAATCCAACAATGACTGGGACATTAACGGGTAGTTTCAGGCTCAGACGGTGCATCGCGAATGAGTTACAGGTGTTGGAGAAGGAGTGTCCCGGAAAATTGCACAGTTCTTGTAAAATTTGCAAAAAAAAAATGTCATAATCACAATTAAAAAAACACACTGGCAATGCTTTCGATAAAAAAGGAGGACTGGTGGGGTCTTTTACACGGCCGTCCAGTTCCCAGAGGCCTGTCTGGGTGCTGGTCTCCAAGCTGTTTCCATGACTGTGCAAACAGTGACGAAAGGTCGAGTCATCCTGAGAGTTTTCTCTCCGCGCAGGAGGTTTAATGTCCCCGGGTTCAGACTGACAGGCTCTTATTAAACCCTTTTGAAGAAGCCAGCAGCAGAAGGAAATTATTTACTCGGCGTCAGACCCCCTGAGACACTCTTCCGAAGCGTGCGTTCGACCAACTGTTTGACCGGATCTGTTGATGCGCGCTGCGAACCGCGGGCAGGTGGAGCACGAGTCTTTCCTGCTTGCCGAGTCCTAGACTGGGGACCAAACAGATCCCAACGACAGCCGGTCCAAACAACGTGGAACCAGTTCAACATCAACCAGGAGAAAACACGATGGCAGACATAGAAACCCTCAAAATCATCAAAATGTCTTCAACATTATTGTAAATGTCAGTAACATAATGAACAATATCGTGATGAACATCAGCATTACATTAACAGTCTAAACAACATCAACAGCAGACCCTGGATCAGAGTCCAGATCAGCTGAAGAGGGGTCCTGACCTGAGGCAGAATCTGCCCAATGCAGACTTGGCACAGACGATGGATGGTTGCCATGGCAGCAAGTCAGATCCAGTTGGTCCTACACAGACAGTGCGGAACCTGGGCCACATCCCCAGAGTCCCAGCCACGTAAAAGACCTAAAGTCCTGACCTCCTAAGTATCTTGAGTCAAACTCAGAACTGAGTGCGGTGAAACCAGAGCCAGTACAGTCCAGGTGCGGAGTCAAGGTCTCCGAACCAGAACCAGGTCTGTTGCTGGTCCCGAGTCTGAGAAGGTTCAGTGGAGACTGGGAAAGACGGAAGAGACTGTGGGAACCGGCAGAGAGAAGAATGGCAGGAAACACACACACACACACACACACACACACACACACACACACTTAGCCTCCACCACGGGAAGTGTGGTGGTGATAAGACACACATTTCCTCAACAGCTACGCACACACACACACACAAAACTATCCAGACACACAAAACTATACACAGACACACAAACATGCAAACACACTCAACACACAAACACATGTACACAAATTCCAGTTTACAGAGAAAACTAGTTGAAACCATTTGTGTTGTGTTGTGTTGTGCAGTGCTGTGCTGTACTGTACTGTGTTGTGTTGTGTTGTCTACTGCTGTGTTGTGTTGTGTTGTGTATTGCTGTGTTGTGTTGTGTTGTGTAGTGCTGTGCTGTGCTGTGCTGTGCTACGTTGCACTGCGTTGTTGTGCTGTGCTGTGCTGTGCTGTGCTGTGCTGTGCTGTGCTGTACTGTGCTGTGCAGTGTTGTCTTGATGGGTGTGTGGATGCTGAGTGTTTCTGAGTGTTTTTCTCGTGAAAAGCTTCACTCTATAATTCATCGCATGTGAAAGATTGATGAGTTCAAAGAAATGCAGTAAATCTCATTCAGTAGCAGCTTGCTTTAAAGGGGCCATGACACCGCAGTATACACTCCTTCACGTAGTTGGTATTGCCACTTATGTCAATGATCAAAAGACACAACCACACAACTGAGTAAACCTCGTTGTCGGATACAAACAAAGGTTTTCGTGTTCAAAATATCTGCACAACACGGACATGCTGGCAGTCGATGGTGGTGCTTGTTTGTTAACCAGAGGAGCTGATCTGTTCAGTGACAGTGAATTCCGGTCACCAGACAGGACAGCATTCACAAAATCGATAAACTTTCGGGTAAAGACGGGGTGCTCGTCTCCTTTCGTGCTGCTCCAGAAGTTTTCTCTAAAATCAGTTCAGTAGTAAAAATCCCGACTTGAACACGTTCAGGAGGCAGTCCTCAGTAAAGCGTACCAAGCATGGCCACAAATCAGGGATAGTGTGCTCTCATTGGAGAATATGTACATGATGCAGAGTAATAATAAAAAGTAAAGCTGGTTTCGGATTGGACCGTTTCCGAACAAAGACAGGAAGCTGACAGACCACGAATGGGGGGTTTGATACTCGCTTTTGACATTCACACGGCCTCGTCAGTGCACAACACAGATTATACCTCCAAAACCCTAGAAGAGTAAAATTTGATGTCATGGCACCTTGAAGACAGCAGGAGGCGCTGCTGCACACACAGCGTCTACACAGCTGTATGCCTCGTGGCCGTTAGGAATTTTTGACACCAGCCCTCGCAGTTCCCTCATGTGTTGTGTATTCAGGCTTGTTTATTTGCATTGACTTACTGTCAAGCGGCTGCTCAAAGGAAACATTGCCACTTTAAGGCCTGAGGACGAGGAGCTGGGCAGGGTGGAGGTCGACACCGAGGAGGGGCGGGTGGAGGAGGAGACGGGCAAGGTGGAGGTCATCACCGAGGAGGGGCGGGTGGCGGAGGAGCTGGACAGAGTGGAGGTCATCACCGAGGAGGAGTGGGTGGAAGAGGAGATGGGCAGGGTGGAGGTCATCAGCGAAGGAGGGCGGGTGGAGGAGGCGCTGGAGGCAGCGTCGTTCAGGTCAGGATCAGGAAAAGAGTCTGGAGTCCTTCTGAGATCTGCTGCGAGTAGATATCGGGCATCATCATCACCGTCATCGTCATCACTCCTCGCATCGTCCCATGTCCACGCCGTGCTCTTCCAGAACATGTCCAACCACACCAAGTCCAAACCAGTTCAGGACCAAGTTGAAATGGACTTGACCTGAACCCAGCAAAAAACTAGACCGCGACGAAATCCCACTCAGGACATGAACCGGGACTCGGCTCTACCTTCAGTCCTACAGTCCAAATGCAACCGACAGATATCCCGAGTACTCAGAGTACTTCGTCCAGCTATCAAACAAACAAAACAGACGGTCAGCTGCTCTTCTCTGGCGTCCTCCTCTCTCCCTGCACAGCCACCGAATGTCAGAGCCCACTCTGATGTCGGGGAGGTGGTGGTGGTGGTGGGGGGGGGCTGAGAGCCAATGGGATGGTCACATGGTTCCTGGGCTACTTCTAATCACCATGGACACCATGTGGACCCCCGTGGGGAGAGATAGAGCAGCACTCACTGTGATCTTTATGTAGTGCTGCTCTGTCTCCCTCTTGTGTCACCCTGACGCCGTATGCTATTGCTGCTCCTACTAATACATTGCACCCCATTACTTTGTTACACTATTAAACTCCCATCAATCCCCAAAGCATGAGGCCATCAACCGAACCCCTCAGAACAGACGGCCCTCTATGGAAGAGAAAGGTAGACCAACCTACAAGTCCCCAGACCACGAGGATGACAGGGACCCAGTCACATGTTCACACACCTTTTGCCTCCTTTCGATTCCTCATGGGTCCACTCCGCTCTGATGGGACCCTCAAGTGTTTCCATTGCCCATAGTCTTCCCTCAGCAGGTAGAACCATCCATTGACGAGCTGTCAACACAAGGCGGAGAGCCAAAATGTCATAAATTGCAGCAACTCCCATCAGAGCTGCTGTCAGCTCGTGGTCTTTGAACTGTGAAGGTGTTGCTGCTGTTGTGAAAGCTTGTATATGTTTGCCTGCATATGCAAAAAAAAGAAGTCCTGAACCAATAATATTCAATCTTGACTTCTGACGGGCACTGTACTCCACCTCAGATGACTGATTACATCAAAAGTAAACAACAGTCACAGTGGAGAAACCTGGATTAACCTTGAAATGACCTTGGAAGAGAAAGTCCAGCTTTGTATTTCTGTGATTTGATGTTTTGCTCCGGTCCTACAGTTTGCTATTCGAATATGGAATAGGAGGCTCTGCACATTGACACATGATTAATTGTGAAATTCAATTGATTACAAAGGCAATCCTGTCACTTATCCAGAGATTAACCTGTAACTAATCTGAGAATAAACCTGTAACTAAACAGGCAGAAAACCTTTAACTATTTCAGGGTTGAAGTACAAGTTAATGCCCCAAACTCACCTTGGAAGTTGAAACCAGGGAACCAATCCCAAAGCTCATACAGCCAATCAGCTGACAGCACCTGAGACAGAGGCAGATAGGACCGAGTGTCAGTCGCCACCGCCTGCAGGTCAAATTTCCACAAAATCTTTCAATAGCACCCACTGGTACTGGGTCAGAGAATGATGTCATCACTG
The DNA here is from genome assembly GCA_032164315.1 of Malacoctenus gilli. Taxonomy (NCBI): domain Eukaryota; kingdom Metazoa; phylum Chordata; class Actinopteri; order Blenniiformes; family Labrisomidae; genus Malacoctenus; species Malacoctenus gilli. The sequence continues at coordinate 6,775 of JASSRZ010034081.1, read as the reverse complement.
ACCTGGTGTCAGCTGAGCGCCTGAAAACAGAAACCAACAACCTTCTGAAGACTGACTGCTGTGTGACACACCTGGAACACACACAAACAAACACACACACACACGCACAAATACAGCTGTGAGCAGGAGCAGCTCTTGGCTTAGGTGATTTGGGAGGACACTTTGAGAACCACACTGCAGTGAGCGAGTGCTGCCCCCAGTGGCTGTTTGGCCTATGACAAGGAGCCGTTTTGTGTTATGGCAGCTTTAACTGAAAATACAAATCGAGACTTTGTCCTTTTTGTTTTTGGTGCATTCTCTTTCTGCACTCAGGCTCAGAGAGTGTGAAAAAGCCATATACTGAGTTAAGTTTATGTTTGTGTATCAAAAAAGTCTACTTGTTTCACTGGACAAGCGAAAGTCCAGAAGGACAACCAAAAATCACTTACTACTCGTCATCTGTCTGACTCTGTGATCTCTTTATTTGATAAATGATGTCATCTGTTGAAAAGTGAGGTCATCAGTGAATTTGTGATGTCATCAATGAATCTAACATTGTCACAGAATCTTTTAAGTCACCAGAGACTGACATCATCAGTGAACCAGTGATGTCACCAGCTCATCTATGACATTGATCACAGTTTAGCTGTCACTGCTTATTATTTGTACCTTTGCGATGTCAAAAGAGTATTTGCTATGTCTTGAATACATTTTCGGGGTCAATAGAGAACCTGTGAGACCCGAGAATTCATGATGTCATCATTGAAGCAGTTGTGGGGAGTACTGTGGGGCCATCTTACAGTGTGAAGCGGGCATTGTACTTTGGGTTTTTGTTGTTCGGGACCGTCTTCGTCTTCGTTGATCTCGTGCACAGGTCAGAGGTCACTGCCAGCTGTTGGCACAAACACAGCAGCTGAAGCAGCAGCCGGGATCAAGTCAGGAAGCTGGCCAGCAACCTCATGGCATCCTCACCTTAACATGGGAGTCACATGACCAACTGGACTTTCCCATCAGGCCCCTGGCCTCATGGACTACATCAAACAGAAACAACAGGAAACTTATTGACGCACGAAATACTCTTTAAGATTCGAACAAATTTGTGAGCACATGAATGACTTATCAATGACTCCAAGCATAATTGAGTGATAAGTTTAATAACTCCTCCATCCTTCACTATTAGCTCATCAGCAACCTCCCAAATTAATAACTCATAATCAAATAAACAATTACCTATCAAGACTCTATGAATCTGCCAACTAAACATGTCCCTAAAAACACTTTGGCTATCTTTTATAACCTGTCAACAACTAATGTTTTGTAGCTTGTAACTTTTGCTCTCAAGAATGCTTGTTTCACGATAATAATTCAATAATTACAGGTGTGACATCAGTCACTTCTTATTGGCTTCGGCTCTTACTATGAACAACGAGTCGCTCTGCCTCCGGGATGACTGACAGCCGCAGCTGACCTGCAGGAGAATCCGAAAGTTGGATGAGATCCAAAACTGGTGCGACGTTTAACAATCGACTGGTCGGTTGGTCGGTGAGTCGGTCAAACCTCTCCCTCTGAATACAGATGGGTGGATCTTTCTCTTCCTTCCAGCTCTGGTTCCTGGCAGCCCTCTCTCTCTTTTATCAGGTGTCCTGGTTCTGGTGACAGAGGACTGTTTCGTGGCTGTGGACCTCACCTGAAACCAGAAACCACAAATCAGCAGCAGAACCAAGACCAGTGACCTCTTCAGAAAGGATCTCAGAAACAAACCTCAAAAGCAGTTTTTCTCAGCCCATTCTGGGGAGTCCTTTTTGGGTCTTTCAGGTTGTCAGTGAGTCCTGGTTCAGCCTGGTGCTTCGCAAGGTCAACTTGAGCATTTTCGGATTGACTAAACTCAGTGGAAGATTGGACTAAGATCTGGGTCCTGGTCCGAACCGAGTTCTGGGTCCTCCTGATCAGAGCCTCTTTGACCTCAGGTTTGCCGTCCTGCATATCTCTTTGTGATCTCAACCCACATCTGACGGCCACCGTAGGTGCAACTCTGTCGGAGGTCCTGGTCCTGGTCCTGGTGGTCCTGGTCTGAATTCGGGTCTGTTTGCACCTGCAATAGTCAGAGAGTGGTTCAGATGTACCTCTGCAGATATCAAGCTGAGACTGATTGAGTTCTCACCTTCCATTCGGGTTCAGGGAACTGCTCCTTTGCAAGTCCAGTCCTGAGTCTTTGTTCTCTTCCCAGGCTTCCACTCTGGGCCTTTTCCTAACCTCCTCCCCTCCTCCCATCTTCCTCTTTTGCCTCCTTTGGCCTCTCGTCTCCTGGGCCTCCTTGTAAATATGGAGAACAGCTCCACCGATGGGTCTAAGAGTTAGGGGATAGGTTTGTGAGTTAGGCAATTGTGGCTTATTAGACAGGGTCAGCATGTTGAATCTGCAGCTATGAAGCTCGGCTTTGCATTGGTGAGGTAACAGTTGTAATAGTATGTCTATAATCTGTGAAGTACAGCTGTATTGTGTGATTCTGATCCTCATATTCAGTTTAGATTGAACTTTCTGATCATTTCCGGAGAAGTCTGAAGCTCCGCGTCACCATCCCGTGTCCCTGATTGGCCGTGTGCAGGAAACATCACCCACAAACACCCGTGGGGTAGGGTTAGGTTGAGGCATTGAGTTGATATCCAGCTTGGTGGTACTGCTTATCTCCAACAACGTGTGTCAATGAAGCCGGACAACTTGGAGCGACCCGTCTAAATGATGGTCTCTGTCCTGTCCCAAGCAGAACAGTGAGGACTGTGGTGGAGGATCAGGCCTGTTCTGAGTCTGAAACCCCAACTTGAGTCAGGCAGCAACACGAAGCCAGCCTTGAGGATCATTACCCTGATTGAAGCTAACGAGGAGGATTAACTCAACAACTCAGTAAGGCTCCCCCCCCTCCCCACACACACATACATATACTCCCAGAATACACATTTTAGCTCAGGGGTCAAAGGTCACGTTCAATCTTACCCTTTTTTGCTGTCGAGAGAAGAAGAATCCATCGTCCTGCACTTCCACTGATTGACTTGTAATGTTGTTTCTCAAACTGACCTGCTCCTATTGAAACCGACCATCATCCTGCACCTCCTGCACCCCCCTCTTCAGACTGCGCTCCTTCTTTACTTGTCCTGCACCTCCTGTGACCACCTCCTCTGACCTCTGTGTGCCTCTTCTTCGCCTCTCTGCATGTCCTGCACCCCTCTTTGGCCCTTCCTCTCTGTGCCTGTTTTTTTTTTTTTCTGAAGGAAAAAAATTCAAAAGAAAACCTTTGCAGTGGGTCCTGCCAGGATTGTCAAAATAAAAGCCTCTTCCTCCACCGAATGCCCCTCAATCTGGTGTAGACTGTACTAAAACATCAGTCTTTACCCAGGAGGTTGTCTAATGCTGACTCCAAAGTCTCCTCTGTGACTCATCCTACATCTGCTCCAGGTTGCTCGTCTGATTTACAATCTGCTTTTATTGTGAAATGATTTCCTCTCTTTTAAAGTTTACGTCCGTGTGACATCACTTCCAGGTGCTCACATATGTTTGTCATTAAAAGCAACAGAAGCCTGTAACAGTGGAAATGTTCTAACTTCCAATGATAAAAAGCAATCCGACTATCACACAACACCTACACCACACCAACACAACATCGACAAAGCATCTACACAATGCATACATGTACACAAACCCTATTCAACATCTATACGACACCTTCATCCCATTTGCAGAGCAACGACAAAACACACTCAACACCTAGAAAGCATTTAGACACCTTCACAACATGAAAAACAACATACACAACCTCCTGAACAGCATCTACACATCCAGACCTCCTCTGATTAACACTTACACAACATCGAGACACCACCTACAAAACATTTGAACATGTACTCATCATATGCACAAGATCTATGTAGCCTTACATCTACACAACATGTACACACATCTCTGACCTGAACACCGTCAACTCTGAGTTTAACTCTGAGCTTAACTCTGAACACCGTTAACTCTGAGTTTAACTCTGAGTTTAACTCAGAACACCTCTAAACTCTGAATTTAACTCCGGACACATAAATCTCTGAATTTAACTCTCAGCACCTATAACTCTGAGTTTAACCCTGAGTTTAACTTTGAGTTTAACTCTGAACACCTTGAACTTTGAATTTTACTCTGAACACTTTTAACTCTGAATTAAACTCTGAGTTTAACTCTGAGCAGCTTTTACTCTGAGTTTAACTCAAAACTCCGTTAACTCTGACTTTAACTCTGAACTTCTTTGTCTCTGTGTTTAACGCTGAGCAACTTTAGATCTGAGTTTAACTCTGAACACCTTGATCTCTGAGTTTAACTCTGAGAAACCTTTAACTCCAGTCGTGCACATTCATAAAGTGACGAGTGTGAAGGTGTGTTCACTCTGGAGTGACCACACACTGAACATGTTCAGCACTTGTCATGTTGTTTTTGTTGTAACAGACTGAAGTCAGTAAATCTGAGATAAACTGATGAGATTATCGCCTCCCTCTCGCTCCCGTCTGCCACTCCGAGTCAGTGTTTCAAACTCGGCCACACCACCCCGCCCTCCTTCCGGGGGGGGGGGGG
>JASSRZ010034080.1:0-15749 GCA_032164315.1 Malacoctenus gilli | reverse complement strand
CCCCCCCCCCCCCCCCAAGTTCTGAAGCAAACAAGAGGGCAAAACTTGACAAGGCCCTGTCGCCGCTTTTGTCGCCAGTGATGTTGCGACATCACATCCGTGACGTGGGCGGCTTTTGTTTTCCTTTTGCGCGGCAAAAGATCCCGAATTAGAAAATGAAAGGACAAAAGTCAAAGCAGACACAAACAAGTATTGGGAGATGAAATCCTCGCTTAAGCGAGGACGAGTCATCGGATGCAGCTTGTGCTTTTTCGAAAACAATGAAAGCTGCTGTGACAAAACGGAGGCAGCAGAGGAATGCCGAGCCCCCCTGTCATTGGGTAATCCCAGACCGCTCGAGCTGACAGTGGGTGCGCCCGGGCCTGGCAGGTTTGGTTCTGTGGAGAGGAAACTTTGCCGCGGTCGCTCTGACTCTGCGGATCTGCCGAACAGGAGCTGCCTTCCAGACACGGCCAAGCCCAGAACAAGCGGGCAACGCGCCCGTTTTGGTCCTAAAGCGGACCTTTCATGCTGAACCAAACTCCGTTGAAGTTCCTTTCACAGTTCATCGGAGGCAGGTCCTGTTTCTGCTTCGAGCGGACCGTTTCAAGTGAGGACGTGACAGAAACGCAAAACAACCCGTCGTGCCAAAACAGGACAAGTATCTGACCTGCAGTTTCCTTTCGGCACGTCTGCATTGTTGCGGGCGAAAGCGGGACTTCCTGTTGTCACCTTGGAATAAAAGAAAAAGCCGTCTGTGGATTCCCACCTCGTCAGGAACCACGCCTTCTTTTCGCTCCTTCCAGTCTGGAAGTGCAAGCATTGAAGACTGTTTGGTTCAAACAGAGACACTGAGATGCATGGATGAGTCACTGAAATGGTTGAAAAGTGAAGGTAACTGGTCAAAAACAACATCAGAACACAACTGGTCCAGCCAGGCCGCACCACGTACAACAATGCAGAACTCTTGAATTAGACCTCACACTGTTGTCAGAGTTCAAACTTGGTATTAAAGGCCTCTTTTTTTTTACATTCATACTAAAACTCACTCAGACGTTCAACTTCTAATGATGAATATCAATTTTTCTGTTCCGAATGAAATATAGAGTGAAACAGCTCCAACAGTATGTATTCAACATCGCCCCCCCCCTGTATTTTATCCCAGTTTATCCAATGTATGTGGTGTCACATTGTATTCTGCCCTGACGTAAAAATAAACACAGGAGAACTCGGTCCTTCAGAACATTGGATCTCCGTACCATGAGCACGGGAGGCTCTTATGAGACAAAGAAGGTGACAAAGCTCCGTGTTCCTGAACTGCCGTTCCAATGTCGATGCAAACACTTGTTCATCCGGCTCATCTCCACGCGCGGCGCGGAGGAGTCACGGGGTCGAGCCGCACCGCTCCCCCATTATCTGTCCCCGTCGCTTGGACTGTGGTTTCACCGCTGCTCCCCACATTACACACGCCGGCGTTTCACAATAGAGCTTCTGCCGCACCACAAGAAGGAGGGGGGAAGGGCCGCGCATTCCGGCACTGACCTCCTGTTTTGCAACAGATATTAAACAATAACCGACGCTCTTTGCGGGCCTGCAGCCAGCGGTCGGGGGGAGACGACACGGAGCGCAACGGCTGAAACGCAGAGTGGACGCGCGTCTGCCCCTCGGAGGTGGGCCAACGACGAAGACTCGTCCTGGGGCAGGACAAGGCGATCATTCAGTCTGAGCGGCTACCTCGGGGAGACCGGCGCTGCGCTGGATGCCCGCAACGTTCAAGCTCTGTGAGCGCCTCATTTAGGTCACTTGTCCAGAGAGAGAGAGAAAAAAAAAAAGTGCATCATGGGCCAAAAACGGAGGACCCGGCGTCTCGAGGAAGACCTCACCTTTGATTGACTGCCGGCATCTCCGTGCAGATGGCAGCCGCCGCTTCTCCCGCCCTTCCCTCCCGATACGTACCCCGTAATGCGCTGAGGTCAGACATCTGTGCCATTCACCTTGTGATTTATGACACAACCGGTCACGTTTAAAGATGCAAAAAAAAAAGGGGAAGACATGCTGCTAAAAGCAGCACGGGTTCAATGCATTGTGTGTGGTGGTGGTGGTGGTGGTGGTGGTGGTGGGCTGTGTGTTCCCCTTCCCCCCGAGATAGAAAGTGAAGAAAGTGTGACATGTGGGAAGGGACCTTATGGTAGCAACAACTTCCGAACATCTGAGCAGGAAGAGAAAGGGGGGGGGCTGCAGCCACTATCAGCAGGCCGTGTGCTGTTCCACATCCCCCCCCCCCCCCCAAAGAGATTAGACAATCAGATAGCGCTTATCTACAGGAATGCATTCACAGAGCATCATGTTTAATGGGCCTGTTTGTCTCTGTCGGTAATGCATAGGGAACGGCTGTATTTCAGTGTTCACTGCTGGATGTCGGAGGGAAAGCGAGGGGGCTTCATCTGGGCGGATGTGAGCAACTTCTGGAGCTGAAAGCCGGAGAGGAGCCGGAGAAAAATGAAAATAAAGGAAGCAAGAAGGGAGAAAAAGGAAGATTGCAGCAGCAGGAATGCTGGCAGTTGATGGTTCTCCTCCACTCTGCAGACAGGGGGTGGGGTAACTGGGAGGAGAAAAAAGCAGGAGGGGGGAGGTGGAAAAGGGGGAGGAGGTGGGCGGAGGAGGAGGAGGAAGGGGGGGGATTTAGGAATAGTCTTTGTCCTCAGCCCGCAGTACTACACACCACTGGAGAAGGACGCGGGGCGCTCCTCGGAAGGGAACAACCAACAGAGAAAGAAACCCCTGGATGGCTTGATACTAAAAGCGGGAGCGTGTCAGCTGAAGAAAACGCAGGAAAACTCCACGCGGACGCCGGAAAATCTCTCGTGAAGGTAAGAAAAAAAAAAAAAGCGAAGCCACGCAGGCAGACGCGGAGCAGCGGCAGCATCACCGCTTGCTTTCTGTCCTTTTTTTTTGCTAACGGCGGCGCTTTAAGTTTGAGCCCAAACTTTAGCACCGCCCGGCTTGATTTTTTTTCTTTGAACCGTTTAACTCAAATGCACCCCTTTAATCAGCTCGGTTGCCGTAACCGCCGCGTTTAAACGCGGCGCTTAAGGTGTAAACTTTTACGCACAGGGACTGGCGGCAGGCACTAATTAAAGCAGGCAAATTAGCCGCGGAACGCGGATTTATCGCCAATTAACGGCACGTTTGGGCGTCAATACTTGGTTTAGCGCCGGTTGTGATGTTTGCTCGGCTGGCAGACGGAGAGGTGTTGCTAATTTAGACTCGGCTTCTCGACTGTATCTGGTGGGTTTGGGGATGGAGGGAAGCGCAGGGGGGGCAGCGCTTGCTTTTTTTTCTTCGCTTTTAGCACTCCCACCCCCGCGTGCACAGCTTCTTGTGTCTGGTTTTGTGTCTAAATGCTGGTTTCCAGTATATACGTGCAGTTTATTGAAGCTGTTTTAGAGCTATCCGGTGATTCCTGACCGTCGACGTGTGGCGGTGGAAGCATGCGGAGTCCCCGCTGTGTCCCGTTAGCCACGAGGAGGGATATTTTTTTTCCACGTTGGTGGAGGTTGTCGGGTTTATTTCCCTTCCACACACTTCAGTCCATTTAAACGCACCATAGGTTAGAGAAACACACGTATTATTCCTTTTTTCATGCTTGTGTTTCTCTTATTTTCCCCTCCTCGGTCTCCGTGTTTGGGGGTGCCGGTCTCTCTATCTCTCTCTCCCCCCTTCCACCCTACTCCAGCCTCGGTCTGATTCACACTTCCCCTCCTGCCTTCTCCTTCCTCCCTCCTCTCGGGTTAAGGGCTCTCGGGATACACTGGGGTTAACTGTAACTCGCCTCCCCAGATGTGAAGGGGGCCACAAAGGCCCCTCTGTTCCGGCAGGGGGGGTAGCCTGGGCTGGGCCGGTGTCGAAACTCCAGGCTGGCTGGGAGCAGACTGTTGTGTGTCGAGTGGAGTGGCACAGGAAGGCCCCGGACCGAGCCGGCGGCCGGGAGGGGAGGCTGATATGTGATGCAGCTTGTGGAGCCAGGGAACAGATCCGGCTTTATCGGATGGAGGAATGCAGCGATAATTGGCCGAATGGAGGTTTTTCAAATGCTTCAGGAGCCAGACCATGGTCTGACTGCAGTATGCATGGAGGAGAACACGTGTTGGATGAATTTGAAGGTGTGTTTGTGGGCTTGGCTGAAGAGTCTCGCTCATTGTTTGAGTCTTTTTGTCAGTAGTGTCATGAGAAAAACCTTTATTTAAACTGCGTAGTCTGTGACATGATGGATTGGTATTGTTTCGCAGAATCGCCTCTAAAAAATGTAGTTTTAATGTTTAATTTATAGATTGTAGATAGGCTTCGACTTCTATTGTAGTGCTAATCACGGTAAAGCCTTTCAAGCGGTCTGAGGTTGTAGTGATAAAATCAACTCTCTCTTTCCCCTCTAATTGTTAAAATCCTGTGGGGGTCAATGTTAATATCATTGTTTCCAGGTGTGATCATCAGTAGATTGAATAGCTGTACGCATTTACATTCACTCAACTGTGATTTGATCAATGCAAATGCTGCTTTTTGTTGTCTCCCCACACTGCTATGCATCATGCGTCTGCATCTATTGTAATGCGCCCCCATTGAGAGACAGTCCCTGTGACCGTGGACCAGTGTCCCCCAGACCCCTTTTCAGGAAATCCACTGACCTGCCCCGATTTAAAGTGAACGGGCTGTAATGGAGCTGGTCAGATAAGACCGCGATAAGGACACCCGCTCTCACTGGAGCCGAGGCGGAGCTGCACTTTCGGAGCGGCATCCCGATTGGTCCGCCTCCAATCGAAGCGCAGTGTCCCGCTTGTGAGGACGCGAAGGAGTTGGACGACGTTGAGCTCTGTTTTGGCAGCTCACTCAGCAGAAATGAGACCGGGCTGCTGTGGGAGAGTGGTGCCTCTGAAAATAGAGATGCAAAACAGTGACCACAAGTTATAGGGTTTTGACTTTAGGTCGTGGTGTTTTCTTTCCCTCTGGATTGTTGCCTGCTTTGTGCTATTTGTAACCCGTCATTTGCACACAGGCTTCGAGACGAGGAAGTGAAGTTCCTTGGACACGTATATAGGCTCCGACAGTAGCTTGGTAGAGAACCGTTAACCTAGATCACCAGCTGAGGAGCGCTTCGCGTGCGTTTACACATCCTGACTCCGACATCAAAGCTACCACGTTTATTTAACATTTGTAACAGTTATAAAGTTTTACAGTCTGCTAAACTTTGATCTCCCTCGTAACAGTTTATTCTTACTGGTGTTTAGAGGGTTTTTGGCCACTGAGCTTCCTAATGAGGAGTTACTTTACTTTCCTTATTTAGAAACCTGGCCGTTATGATGCCTTCAGGTGTCTTCATGCTTGATGCAGATGTATCCAAGTACAGCTGCACCAAACCACAGAAACAGATCATGAAGATCTGCGTTTGGTGAACGCAATCGCAGCTTTTTGGTGCATTGAAGTAGTGTGACCTAACCTATGACTGTGTTGCTACTCAACAATAAATAACTTAGGCTTGTTTTCCTGCTATTTGGTTGAAAAGTTGCTGACAAACTTACTTCCTGTTACGTCCGAGACCCTATGACCACAGTTGTTGTCCATCACAACACGTTGAACACGAATGTAATGCGTATGCTTACTTGTACAGTTATTCAAACTATTCCAAATCGGTTCTCAAAGAACCCGCTGACGGTTCTTGTGAGCAGCGGGTGCACCCGATGAACGTGGCCATTCATGAAGGGAGCGTTTGTGCACAGACTTGCAGAAATTAGTCTCAGCGCATTGCTTTCAAAAGCATCGGGTCCACAGGACCACGCAGCTCGTTCTGCAGCATTTCTTTTTTATTATACGTGCGTTTCACGTGAGGACACGGGTTTACAGACTGTGCAGAACATTTGATTGGCAACGGGGAGTCAATTACCTCTTTCGTTGCCAACCAGCTGATTCCTGCGAGGTTCTTCTGTCCTGAAGCTGATCAGTCAGAGCGTCATTTTGAGGGCTCACACCTTGATAATTAGTTTCTTTAAAGTTTTGTTTCTTTTGAAACTGGGTGTAAACCTCTGAAAGGCAAAAGTCCCAAAGGCTTTCTGTCAGTTCAGTGACAAATGACAGCAGTCTAGCTGAGAGAATGTGTCTGTATTCGATTATTAGTCACCGTTTGAAGGAGAAAAAAAACGGTTTGTCTTCTCAGTTTTTCCTTCTCAACTTGGTGTTGTTTGAGTTAATTCTTTATCTGGGAAGTATTTAAAAGCTTTTGTGTGAATCTGAAATCACAACAACACCTAAATGAAATGTACGCAGGAGAAGTTTGATGTGTAGTTTGTTGCTGCTTGGGTGCTGTTTATTCAACTTTTTTACACTTGTGACCAGAGCATATGTGTACCACTCTCTTAAACGATGGTTAGGGTTGTAGACAATTGCTTAAAACAACTTTTGGTCGCTTGTGTCAATCTGTCCCAGTTTAACAAATCAAAGGTTTTATTTGAAGAAATGTCCCTGCTGACACTCGGCTGTTAAACACTGCGCAGCGAGCCAGAAATGTTCTCCGAGGTGGAGTCGTAGACACTAAGCACCACAAATATTATGTCGCTGCCCACATCCTGGGATAGGCTGAATGAAGCGAGCCTTTCATGTCTCCTTTCCCTCAGTTTCACGCAGGCACAGTCTTTGGACGCCACTTTCGAACTTGTTTCCCACACTGAAGTCAGTGGGTTTGCTGGTTTTTGGGTGGTTGTTTGTGCCGAGTTATGAGCATCAGCTTGTTGGAACCCGCCGAGACTCCGAACTGCTGGAACTTGTTGATTTTCGTGTAATCTCCAGTTAATGATGAAACATACCTCTCTGACCGGTTCCTTCTCTGAGATGATTAGTCCTCGCGGTATAACGTCAGAATGGTGCTCGATTGGAGACAAACCAGACGGTAAACGGGACGCGTGAGCAGCCTGCAGACCGAGGAAGGTAAAAAAAAACCCTCGATTGGCTACTTGGCCGCGCAGTTTATAAAGGCAGACAATTACTCGGCAGAAGTTGTTTCATGAGGTTTGTCGCCGATGGCGCGAAACCGCAGGCGCTCTTCATTACCTCTTCGCTGGTAGTCAGTTTAATAAACCGCGGCGGGCAGCTCAGGAATGTCCTTGTTTGTGTGTGAGCGCTGAGGGGAGACGAGATTAGAGGTATGACTGTCTGTTCCGCTCGCTGTCAGAAGATCATGAGAGAAATTGTGTTTGTTTGTTTCTGTATTGTTTATGAAATGCAAGTTTTCACTGATTTTGATGCATTGTTTCTCATGATTTTCTTTGGTTTTAACTACAATCTAACTGATACTGTCCCCTTCCCTCCCCGCACCTTTTTTTTTTTTTTTTTACATGTTAAATGACTGTTTGCAGCATTTCAGACTGTGTTTTGGGGGCTGTCTCAGCTTGCCCTCCATCAGCAGAAAGGATGGAAGGTTTAACTGTATAAACTATGCTGCGATGGCTCCATCTAGTGGCCATTTGATGTAACTGCTGTATTCTTTCCTAAAGACTTTTTTTCCCCACCCCTCTCTTATGCGCAGGTTGGAGCTTTCCCTGACCCGCAGACAAAATGAGCTGGAGCTTCCTCACCCGCTTGCTCGATGAGATCTCCAACCACTCGACCTTCGTGGGCAAAGTCTGGCTCACGCTCCTCATCGTCTTCAGGATCGTACTGACGGCAGTCGGGGGCGAGTCCATCTACTACGATGAACAGAGTAAATTCGTGTGCAACACGCAGCAGCCCGGTTGCGAGAACGTGTGCTACGACGCGTTCGCCCCGCTGTCGCACATCCGCTTCTGGGTGTTCCAGGTGATCATGATCACCACGCCCACCATCATGTACCTCGGCTTCGCCATGCACAAGATCGCCCGCATGGAGGACACCGACTACAGCCCGCGGGGCCGCAAGAGGATGCCCATCGTGAGCCGCGGCGCCAACCGGGACTACGAGGAAGCGGAGGACAACGGCGAGGAGGACCCCATGATCCTGGAGGAGATCGAGCCGGAGAAGGACAAGGAGGTCGTGGAGAAGCCCAGCAAAAAGCACGACGGGCGCCGGCGCATCAAGAGAGACGGCCTGATGAAGGTTTACGTGTTCCAGCTGCTATCCCGAGCCATTTTCGAGGCCTCCTTCCTGTTCGGACAGTACATCCTTTACGGCCTCGAGGTGGCGCCGTCGTACATCTGCACCCGCTCTCCCTGCCCGCACACCGTGGACTGCTTCGTGTCTCGCCCCACCGAGAAAACCATCTTCCTGCTCATCATGTACGCCGTCAGCGCCTTGTGCCTGCTCTTCACCATCCTGGAGATCCTTCACCTGGGCTTCAGCGGCATCCGCGACTGCTTCTGCGCGCCGCGCTCCCGGCCCCCCACCCCGCGCCACCCGGCCCTGGCCAGCCAGCGCTCCTCCATCTGCCGCCAGCCCTCGGCGCCTCCAGGCTACCACACGGCCGTGAAGAAAGACTCCTCTGGCAAAATGGGCTTCAGGGACAACCTGGGGGACTCGGGCCGCGAGTCGTTCGGGGACGAGGCGTCGTCGCGCGAGCTGGAGAGGCTGCGCAAGCACCTGAAGCTGGCCCAGCAGCACCTGGATCTGGCGTACCAGAACGGGGAGAGCAGCCCGTCTCGCAGCAGTAGCCCGGAGTCCAACGGCACGGCGGCGGAGCAGAACAGGCTCAACTTTGCCCAGGAGAAGCAGAGCAGCACCTGTGAAAAAGGTGAGCCTTCAACCTCTTGTTAGCCCCCCACCCCCCCCTCGTCTCATTACTTTGAGACGATATACTGATTCCTTAGTTTTCCTCCAGGTCTCCGTGCCTAAGTCCTCATCAGTTGTTCAGTTCACACGAGGAGGACACGGGGGAAGCAAACGGTGGCGTGTGAATTTTGGAGAGGCGGAATGAAGTCGGCCCCCCACCCCCAAGCCTTCCAGTGTTATCGTCCGGCCGCGGCCGAGGACCTCGAGTCAAAGGACGACGGTTGTCTCGGCGCAGCAATACATGAGACCAGCAGCCTGTCCGAAGAGCCAAAGTGCTTCCAAACTGCCTCGGTGCAACAAGAACAATTAAGGTTCCCGTGTCCGTTTCCCTCAGGGCAGCTATTTTTCTTTATTTTTTTTGTTTCTATATTATATAGCGGTTAGTCATTTTGAAGAGTTTGTTGTTGGATGTTCAGTGAGTGCATCTCAAGTTTGCCTTAGACTTTAACTGGAACTCCGTTTTTTTTTTTTTTTGGTTTGTTTTTTTTTTTAATGGCATTTTGGCGAGGTTGGTTCGAGCCATCTGTACAAAAAAAGCTTAAACTGTAAGAATTCTGTGAGTGAGAGCGTGGAGAGATGCAAAGTAAAGGTTCGCGGACAGGGCACCACTCGGCTCAGAAAGGTACTGGAAGTCTTGCCATGCTGATGAAGACTTTCGAAGGTGTTGCTTCATTTAGTTTTTTTTTGTTATTTGGTCAATGTTGACGCCGCACCAGTCAACATTCCCAAGTCTGGTACCTGGAGGGTTCACTGGACCACACTTGGGGTGCCTTTGTCCAAAGGAATAAAACAAACCTGGGTAATGCTTGAAAAGAAAAAAACATGTATCTCTTGATATTGTCTTGTATTGTCTCAAACCTTTTGATACTGTTGTTTATTTTTGTATTAGTTTATATATTGTGGAGTCGACAAACGCCTCTGTTGCTGTGGCAAAAACATTGTTTCTGAAAGAGTTCCCGTGACGACTGTCTGGGCTCCGGAACCCCGGCAGTGGACCGTTGCAGGCTGAACGGTTTGGTACCACCTGAGCTCAATGGAGCAGGGTTTTTTTTCTCTGAATAATTGCATCATTGTTGATATTGTGTAGCTTCTTTCATTAGGTACAAGTCATCATGGATGTGTTTACTCTCCCCCAGAGCTGAAATGCTTCTTTTTTTTTTTCTTTCTTCTTCCATGTTCAATAAGGGATCAAAATGTACATTTTTTTTTGTCTATCTGAAAGTGCTGATGTTTGGAGGAGCGATCCAGAGTCTACATGAGGGTGTAAAGAAATGGAAATCATTTCAATGTGAACTCGATGCCTTGAACGCGCTCTGATAAGATGCCATCTTTTTGTATTCCGACAAATACCCACAGTGCCACGAGTACCAACTCTAATGTGTCGTCATCTCAAGTTATTTTTGACCAATGCTTTTTGTACTTTTTATACTTTTTGTATTAATAGTACTTTGTGATTAGTTTTTAAAATAAATTTTTGAAACGAATCTTTCCGTTTGTCAAGTCTGTTTTTCTTCCACTGACATTATTGTCTGACTGCTGAGAAAATATAGATTACATTTGCAGGTTTTGAGTGGTAGTTGCTGAACTTATTACTCCAAATATGATTTTAAAAAAAAAGTCAAATCATTGCTCCTGTGAACAGAACTGGCAGTATCTTATGGGGGAGGTGAAATAGAGGCCAGCGTGAGGCTGTGGGAGCTTGTTGCAAATGATCCTCGTAAATCGAAGCTCACACAAGTGTTTGAAACTAAAAGTATTCTGTAGGCTTGTTTCAGGAGCGAGCTCGTGCGAATAAGTGTTCGCTGCTGTCGGATAAAAAAATTCAGTGACGCGTTCGTTGCGGTGTTGGCTGATCTCTGCTTTTGCTGTTCCAGTTGAACTGTTACTTTGCAGGTGTTCATCTAAAGAGGAATGCTTTGGAAAAATAAACAGACAACCTGCACTGTAAAGCTGTTGTGACATTTACACCACAGAGCTTGGAGTATAAGACACTTATAAGGATACGTTTACACTGTAACACAGATAAATGTTTCTTAAGAACATGTGAACAGTCCTCTGTTCCTGGAACACAGTCTTGTCTGTGCAGCATCAACAACTGCACAGAGTGTATTTGACTTGGCCTGAGGTGTTGACAACTGCCAAAGAAATGCTGGTTTACTGATGAGCACCAGATGACAGAAGAAGTGCAAACTTGTGTCACCCTTGGTAGAGAACAGTGATAACTTTAGACCTTTGGTGCGTCCTGAATAAAGAAGTGTGAGTAAAGAACTGTGATAGCCTCACAACCACAGGTAAACTGGGGCTCTATTGAAGATGGCAGCAACTAAAAACTAGTCATTGATCTCATGTAATACTGTTCATCGCCTGGATAAACACATGGTTCAAACCAGGACTGTTTAGTACCACAACAAAGAATTCAACCAGATCATGCATTGTGCAACATTTGTGTTTCACTCCATTGTTGATGCCATAAAGAAGGAGTGTGAAGAATCACCAAACGCTCACCCCCAGTCACACTTCTGACAATGTTTCGTTGGACTGATTCCTCCAAAAACGGAAATACCCTGGAGGGAAAATAACACCCGTGCAGGAAGTGAAGCAGAGTAGCCTGACTTAAACCTTGTTTATCTCATTTCCTATGCAAACAAAACACTGAAGCCTGGAGCCTAGCCGAGTCACGTGTTTGACACCTGTCTCGTAGGGAACCGAGCCGCTCACAGTGCGAGGAAACGATCACGGGTAAAAAAAAACGATCAATCCAGTGTCAGGCGGTGGGTACTTTTTTATTCTCCACGGAGCTTCCAGAACAGCAGTAACATACGGCATCGACACATATTTAACAGAACCCTCAACGTGGATCAGGAGCTGGCAATTTAAATCGTATTTACATCAGATTCCTTTCACGAGGTGGCTGTGGAGGACTCATCGGTGGATCCGGCTGATCTTCCAATCCAAACGTCTGATCCCCCATCTCGTCTGTGTGCTGAAGTGTTCTCAGGCAAGACACTGAACCTCAAGTTACCCCCAAAGCATTTGGCACAGCTGCCGTCAGTATTGGTGTATAATTGTGTGTGTGAGCGGGTGAAGGTGGCTGATCAGGTAAAGTGTATGCAGGCATTTTAAGTCACTGTCTAATTGAAAATCCTTTCAGCGGGCACAGGTTTGGAGTCAGAGGTTTAGTGCAAGTTTAGAAACTTTTGGTGTTTGTTGTTTTTTTTGCTCGAAAGAGGCAAAAGGACGAGCAGATGGCCCCGAAGACTGCAATGACCAAGAGAGCAAATGTGGTGTTCAGTCCGACCTCAGCATCGCCTGTCGTCAGCATCATACCGAGGAACTGCACCCTGTTCTCGGGGTCTGGCGTAATAGTCCCTATAGGAAGACACAAAGGGCAGAAGATTTTATTTCAACTGTTTGTCATCATCAACAGACAAAGTTTCATATATGTTTCATACAAAGTCAAAGCTGGAGACAGCCAGCTGGTTACGTCCAGGGACATCAAAGGTCCGCGAATAACAACAAAGCACGTAGCCCATTTACTCTCTTAATCCCATTTAAAATGCATGATGTATTGCGATCCGACAGGGACTCTGTAGCTGTGGCTTCTGAGACTGAGGGCAAAGAAGTGAGTGACTGTCAATTACAACACGCCTTGAAACTGCAATTCTTTAAAGGAACCCTATTATGCCATTTAAACTTTTTTTCAGCTGTACACAGTGTAATAGTGTTGAAAGCTCATTCGGACAAGTGAGCAGCGCTCCCTCTTTTCACATAAACTCATGTTTGAGATGTCTAGCGTGCCTCTCCATTCACTTTCAATGGTGGTAGAAACGGTCTGTTTCAGGGAGTTTTTTTCACATCAGTTTTTCATTGACATCACAAGGGGGGGGGGGGGCTCAGTGATTGGACAACTTCTCTACGCTGGGTGTGTGGGCGCGCTCCCGACAACTGCTACCAGCAGTTAACCAATCAGAGGCGTCTTGCGTCTTGTAGGGGTGGGGCTTAATGCGGAAGAGCCGCATTCTGCTTGTCTCTAAAGGGGCGTCTATCAGGGCTGAAGGAGACGATCGAGATATCATGAAATACGGAGTTTGAGAAAAAGAGCTTGATGAATTTCTGTCATTGTGGACCTGCATATGAAGACAAAGACATCCAAAATGCATAAAATAGGGCCACTTTAAATCTATTGGTCCATTAGGCATTGCAAACTGGCGTGCGTCATTTACCAGGCCCTGGCTTCAGGCAGTCATTGGGTCCGGCGGCGGGGTCAGGGAACCCGTTACAGCTGATGATGGAGGCGTAGGTGGAGACGGACGACTTGGCCACACGGGGGAGTTTCGGGTCCGAGCGGTTGACGTAGAAAAGGCCGAATCGCTCCGAGAAGCCAGTGGCCCACTCCAGGTTGTCCATCAGTGACCACGCAGTGTAGCCCTGGATGTCCACGCCATCTATCAAGTAAGCTGGAAGGAGAACATTGAGACCGTTAAAAATCTATCTATCTATCTGTCTGTCTGTCCGTCCGTCCGTCCGTCCGTCCGTCCGTCCATCCATCCATCTATCTATCCATCCATCCATCCATCCATCCATCCATCCATCCATCCATCCCATGGAATACCTTTTAACACTTGGTTGATGTATTTTTCATAGTAGTGGCTCCTGTAAGCATCGTTCAGGTCGATGGGGCCCCGCTCTGACATGCCATTTTCGGTGATGATGATTGGGGGGTTTCCGTACTCCTCCTTTATGAAGTTCAGTATCCTCCGGAACCCGAACGGCGAAACCTTCAGCCAGGACGACCCTGAATCCAGCCAGGTGCGGTCGGCTATGGTGCCCGCCCCCCTGTGAGGGCATGCAGTCAAGTTTAAGTGTGAAGTAGAGGAAGTTTTTGTAGGTTACCAGTGAATATATACAGTTTCCTTTCGCTTTCTTACCTGTCAGCATCATAGTGTTGAAGAGTCCCGTAGTCAACGGGGAAAGCCAGCACAGTTGTATAGTGGTTGAAGCCGAAATAATCGTAGGTTCCTTTAATCCGCTTGATTTCCTCAGGGGTAAATTCGGGTAATCTGTAGATATTGGCCAGAAACTGAGATTACCAATTCTTCCTCAGCTTTTGGATTGAGGTAAAAACACAATAGTATTTTTTTTTATCTTGGGTTGACTGTTCCTCTATCACCTCGATTTTGTCAGGTTAGCGGCGAGACTTCTCTCCCGGATGATTGTCTTCATCATGTCGCTGTAGTCCCCGTTGAAGACGGGATGGGCGAACCAGCCGATGTAGAACTGCACAAAATGAGCCGGAGCCACATCTGTAAAGGCCTGCCGCGCACCTCGCCGGCCGCACACCGGAGGGACTCTGCGTACCTGGACGACGCGCCTCGCAGCATCCACGTCCTCCTGCTTGTGGGGGTTTCTGGGTTCGGACCAGTCGGAGTTGATGGTGATGGAGATCCTTCCCTTCTGTCGGGCTCGATACTTGTCGTTGTAGAGATGCCAGGCCTCGGCGTGAGCCTTCAGCAGGTTGTGGCCGACGATGTAAGGGAGGGTGCCGGGGCGGAAGCTGATGCCTGATGCATAATGATAGAAAAAAAGGTTGTGTCCAAAATGTTGCCACCACATTAAACTTGGTTAAAAGCCGTCATCAAAGCCTACCTGGGGCAGCCGCACCATATCCATGACCTACATTGGCGATATTGTAGGGCTCATTAATGGTGATCCACATTTTCACTTTAGCACCAAGGCTGCTGAAGATGAGATCGGCATAATCCCTGAATTTGTCGATGATCGTGTCGTTCTCCCAGCCGCCAATGTCCTGCAGGGCTTGTGGGAGGTCCCAGTGGTACAAAGTGATCTGATGCAAACAAAAGACAACATCTGAGGTGTAGCGATGCTGGAAGCTCCCACTGACAGTCATGAGGGCATGGAAGAAAGACGTTCGCCTACATGCGGCTGGATGTTTGCGGCCAGCAGTCCATCCACCAGTCTGTGGTAGTAGTCCAGTCCGGCCTTGTTAATGTGGCTGGTGGTGCCGTCAGGAAGCACTCTCGGCCAGGATATGGAGAAGCGATAGTGGTTCACCTTGAGCTGCTTGAGTATAGCGACGTCCTCGTCGACTTTGTTGTAACTGTCGCAGGCCACATCTCCGTCGTCGTCGTTGAACACTCGCAGGGGCGTGTGGGCGAACTTGTCCCAGATGCTGAGGCCCTTTCCATCTGCTCTCCAACCCCCTTCAATCTGAAACCAGGAAGTCAAAATGCACCAACATTGGTCAAATAAAGTCATCTGACGAGGTGAGGTAAGAAGGGTACACACAAGATATGTCACCTGTCCATCACAAGGCAAACACAGACACACACTTTACAACCTGTGGACAATTCAAAATCACTAACTGGGCTCACTTGTATGAGCGTGAACCACTTCACCACCCCAAAACTTTCAAGACTCACTCAAACCTAACAAAGGGGGATTCATCGGAGCTCTGACCTGGTATGAAGCCGTCGCAGTGCTCCAGATGAAACCATCCCGGAAATGTCCGTAAACCATCTTGTCATCGTCCGACATGGGGAAACCGTTGTCCCTCATGACCCGATAGTAGAAGTGTGCCGAGTACTTCGGTGTTCTTGGTCGGTTGGGGTTGGTGAAGTCCACGTGGTGCAGGCCGAAGCCAAACTTATATCCGTGGAGCCACTCAAATGAGTCCATGAGAGACGTAGCCACGTATCCTCTCACCTTCACTCCATCAAGGTCGGAGGCTGTCATTGACACAAACACAACAAGTGGATGACCAAGATGAAAAAATAACAGTATATATGTTTTTTTGCGTATATGAGTAATTTAAAAATACCTTTGAGAGCCTCATCAATATAAGTCTTGTAAAAAAACACTCTGACGGAGTCATCCCAAGTTTTCTTGGCATCAGTGGCCGCTCCGTTCTCTGTGATGTAAATCTCTGGATCTCCGTACTCCTCCTTGATCCAGTTGAGGAGTCGTCT